>WEIV01023339.1:8039-29780 GCA_013390005.1 Calyptomena viridis
TAAATGATTTTAGTTTATATCTAGCCTGCTTAATAACATTATTTAAAGCTGTGTGTTATTTGGGGTAAAGTTCTTATAGATATTTAATAGGGACATGAATCAAACCTTAGTTAAGACATAGATTGCCTGATCTTCAACAGCTATGATTTATAATTAATTAATTAATAATTTAGTTGAAATTTATTTATTTATTGTTGTTTATTGTCCTACTGCAAGTTGATCCTCCATGTTTTTATCTCCCGTCAATAGTGGCTTAAGATTTTTTTATTGAAATCCTCTAGACAACCATCTATTATAAATTTCACACAATGTCCTTTTAGATCAGCCTTCATGAGCAATTTTGAAATATATGGGTGTGCACACAAACACACATGTCTGCCTGTTCAAGGCCAAGTTTCTTGGACAAGAAGAATCTGAAAATCTGACTTGTAAAGACCTTTCTTACCCTCCATCTTGCCTTTATATTTTTGCACTCAGTGAAAAGGACCAAGATGACCCCTCTTCAGTGTTTAAGTATGCCCTGTGCCGGTTCAGGGAAGTTAATGCTAGAGAACTGCTGAAGCAGAACAAACCAGAATAGGAGTATTTGCTTAAATATTTTGCTAATGCACTTTAATACAGTGCTTATATTAGTGCCTGTCTTAATTCCATAGTCATTAGCTACAATTCAATAAGGTGATCAAGTAAGGACATAATGTAACACTTCACAGTCCACCTACTTCATCAGCAATAGCTTCTAAACTTGAAATTAAGCATATATTTAACTAACTTACACAGCTGCCTCTTTAGTGAATAAGTTTTATTTAAGGTTATTGAGAATTAATAATTTTCCAAGCTAAGTATTCTCCCTACCCTTCAGTTCCCTTCATATCCTGTGCTTGCCACTGTCTATGAAATAATTAAACAAGGGGTGAAAAAATGTATTTTCTAATTAACACAGGCAATATAAACAGAATAGTGGCATTCCTTAGTGCAGTAAGATAGCTAATTGTTTCCTCTCCCTTCAGTGTGGGAGAGACAATTGCAGAGACAGGGAGGAAAGCTTTCTCCATTGCGCTGAAGAGGTTGTGCACCATTTATCAAGCTGACTGCTCTGTCATATCAGGAAGGACCCTGGAGAGCCCTGACCATGAGATTGAAGGTTGGTACCAATTTACTGCAACACAAATGCATTGAACAGGAAAGAGAAAGCTTCTAATCTCTTCAATTTTCTTATATTACCCTGAAGGCTAGGGAATTAAAGGAAACAGTAGCTGGTGACAACTTTAAAGATCCTGAATGCATGACAAAATAAGTACTAAAATAGCTCAATAGTTTTATTTTATATGTTGTACACTTTATACATTCATATGTTTTATATACATTAATCCTAACCTTGCAGAAAGAAACAGGTTGGAAAAGACCCCCTCTTGGNTCAATCAAGATCTTGTTGAAACACTTCGGCTAGAGAGTGCTTTAAACATTAAATAATCAGCTTTACTTTATGATTAGTCATTTCTCAGCTTGCATTAACTTATGCAATGCTCGCTATTTATACCTATATAAATGTCCCTCTCCCTCATTAAATCTTGCTCATTTCTGATACTGGTGAATGCTGCATCGAATCCTTCTCCAGAAAATGCAGTGTTAATTCCCAAAAATATGAAAAGAAAGCATTTATACAGCATCATCTATACAGATTTAATTCTTGCCCTAAACACACAGCTCCTTCCTTTACAAGGCTACCCACAGGAGCAGCTGCATTCCAAGTGCCGCTAGCAAGATATAAATAATAATAGTACTACATGGTTATATATAAATGGGAATAATCTTAAGGCATCCTATACCTTCAATTTAAAGGACTGCTAAAGGCCATCATTTCCCATTCCTTAGTAGACTGGGGGAGTGGAGAGTCGCACAGTAAAGGGATATACACAATTATTATAGCATTACCATTGCAATCCTAGAGCTAAAGGTCAGTATGGTTTGCTACTATAATATTTTCAGGGATTTATAACTTGCCTGCATAAAAATTTCCTCCAGGTTAATATTTCCTACATTGAGTGTTAGTCCAGATATGAACTTTATTTTTAATTTTTGTTTTCAGGATAAAAAAAAGAAGAAAAGTCTTCACTACAGATATAGATACAGTTCCAGTTCTGGGTTGTTTTAAATTTATGCCCTCTTGTAAACATACACAGTTTAGACTTTAGAACTATGCTTTAGAAAGTGAGATCTCAGAAAAAGTGAGTCAAAGTGATTTCAGAGTTTAAAAGTAAAACAAATATAATAATATTGAAACCATCATTTTCAAGTTTTATAAGGCCCTAAGCATTTGTGTGTCCACATACATATGTAATGTACAGATTTTATTATTCACAGAAGAGACACGCTTGAACAGGCAGTTCCTCTTTCAGCATTTGCAAAATAATTTTATTTGGACTGTAATAAATAATGATCTTTTATCATAGGGAAAACCTCACAGTACTACAAGGTAAGTACCATTTTCCTCCCAAGAGAGCTGCTAAGCATCTGGATGTTGGAGCAGTAAGGCATTTGAGTATGGGTTTTCCTAAGGAGTCCCACTGTAGCTGGGGCAGGGGCTGATGAGCACTATGAGTCATCACCCTGCATTGAAAAGACTTCTGCCTTTAGTTGAGGTGGTCAGTAGGAAAACTGCTGCCTCCCCAGCCTGTGGTCTCCCCTTACCTTCACTTCTATGACCTGTGATGATTTCCAAAAAGTCTCCTTGCTCCCACTCCGTGGCCTGCCTAAGTGACCGGCCTTCCCCTCTCCACCCAGACATATGTTTGTGCCAGTTGTCTTAGTCACCTTTGCTGTCTTAACATCTTCTCAACAGAGTCTTGCTGCAAAGAAGTGTAAATGCTGCTGGTTTAAAATAGTCTTCCTTGAAGACATCTTCTCATGATAGTGTTCCTTGCTAAGACATTTTTCTTCATTAAGAATTAATCAGGCAAAATGACTAGCTTTTGTTCTACCTCTTCTCATAGGCTTAGCCATATGCCCCATCTTTTGCCATATGCCCCATCTAAAAAAAGATGTACCTCTACTGGAGTGGTGGTCCCAAGGACTAGGAACACATGGGACATCTTTTGGAGCCTTTTCTCCACCTGATCCTTTTCCCCTGCTTCTTTCTCAAGAGAAATACACAGTTAAGTGTTAAATCCAGTAAAGACCAGGTGATGTGGTTTGATGGAAGAACTGGTGTGAGGGGCTTCATGTTTTGAATCCCAGGGAAGGAGACTTCTATTTCCCACCCTCAAGTTCCTTGTACAGGTGAGGTCACTCAAAGACCTTCAGAGACTTAGGTCTGTGAAGGTCTCATCTTCCTTGCCTCTCTTTTCCTCCATTATTGTCAGCCTCTACTTTTTCTCCATCTTGATCTTTGCTTACTTTATCTGGATGTTAACTTCTACTCTACATCACCGTTCTCCAGCACCACCATACATAGTCTGGCCCAATCTCATACTCCTCTGCTTGCAGCTGGGGACAGACCTTCAGAAAGCACTTAAACATTTCCCTGTCATTTGAAATCGTCTTATAGTTTATGTTTGTTCTTATTTTGTCCCATCTCTGTGAATTACTGCTTTTTATGGTTTGTTGGGTTTTGAGGGTTTTTTTTCAATTTGATTTAGTTAAATTAGGTCCTAAATTATATTCAAAGGAAAAAATGCATAATTTCCATGCAAACACAGTCTCATGAAAACACTAGTTTACCAAATGTTTGCCCTCTGTAAGGTAAGCAACTCAGACTTTTCTCATACTTTTCCTCAGCCTTTAAGAAACAGGTTTAAATACTAATGTTTCTAATTTTAAATCAAAAGGAAATTAATGACAGCAATCCACTAAATTGATTTGCAATAAAATTGGGCCAGTAGATTTTTTCAGCTCTCCCTCACTGTGTATCAGCATTTCCTATTTTAAGCTTTCATTCAACATCAGGCCAAAAGAAACAGTGCTTCCTTTTGTCCCAGTGTAAACTGTTAAGCTCTGCAGTGCACAAGTGTGATAGTCAATCTAAAAACTGTTTTTCTTACATTGACTAAATACGGGCCATGCTGCAGGCTGATTTTTGCCTGAGTGTGTGTAGAAGTGAGGCTGTGACTGGACATGGCCTGATTCCTGTGGTTGGACAAGGAGAAACTGATCTCCAGGTTATTGGGTGATTAATGTAAACAATATAATGTCTTATATAGTTGTAACTATGTAGGAAGAAGGCGGCAGACATGTTGCAGACTTCTTAGAGAGCAGACCCTCTGCCTGTCTGTGAGACATCCTGCAGGTAAACATGTCCAGGCCCAGCCAGACGAACTGTTTGGGGGCGTGGACATGGGGTTTGCTGAGGTAGGTAAATTAGATATAGGACACACATAGATAGTGAGGATAGTTTAGCTTAGGATTAGGCTGTAGAATACTGGCATGCAAATAGTTAAATAAACACCTGAGAAACTTCACGAGGTCTTGCCTTCTCATCATGTTTTCTGCCACTCAGATCATCTGGAACACTACAACTGAATTATTTCCATTCCAGTTTGTGAAGAGACTTCTGCCTTGTGAAAACATGTTAAATCCCTTGTTAGGAATTTCTTCTGGCCTTGTAGCATTTTTTTCCTTTCCACGTCAGAAGGATTTTCTTTTTGAGTGTTTTCTAGTAATCACTACCCACACTGTAAGATCTAATCCTAGAAAGCTTCCAAAATGACGGAATCTTTTAAAATGCTATCTTTTTTAGCACAAATGCTAAATTAATCTATTTTAATGCTAGTGCAGTTCTTGATATCTGCAGCCGTAGTGGCCTTTCAGGTAAGAAATACCTTGACATTTGATCTACTATCATGAACGCATCTGTGCAGTCTAACTCAGGACTGGTGAGAGAGATGATAAAATACCTCTTTTATTAGGAAGGATAAGAATTAAATTGCTTTCTACAGAAAATGAAATCATGATAAATGAAGTAATTAGGTGCTCAGTTTTTACGTTTTGGGGTTTTGCATGTTTGGATATTGCTCATATGAAGTGGTGAAGAGAAAGTTCTCCAAAGGTTTAATCCTGCAGAAGCTGATCTTTCCTGAGTTCCACTGATTTCTGGTTTTGTTTTTGTTTTGGGGTTTTTTCTTTTCTTTCTTGGGGCATCTCTAATGCCAATGTCAACACAGTGTGCTTTTGCACAGCAGAACTTGCAGAACAGTAACTAAAGGTAGAGTATATCCACAAACTTTTTGAGAAACCTAGAGCTGTCTCTTTGTTAAAGAGTGCTGTCTTGTTACTTATGATGTATATTTACTAGAAAAGGAGATCTAGACATTTCAGCCTTGGTATGTACTTGCACACGAACAGGTTTGGGGTGGGCTGTATGCTGAATGAAGCAACAGCAAATGGCAGTGCATCCAGCATCCATAAAAGTTGCTTGATTCGTTTAACAAATCCTTTCTGTACAGTCTGATGTTTGCAGATTTAATACACTGACAATCTGACTAATTAGGCAGTGCAGAGGGCTAGTCTGAGGGCTATGAGGGGTTTCCAGCGCCTCGTCTCTATGCCTCACTGCACTGTGCCTTGGGGACAGAGCAATGGCTCATACAAGCAGCTGGAGGTCACAGGAAGGTGCCTCTTCTCCTTGGCATGGTGCACTCTAGGGCTCTGACACCAAGCTGCAGCAGCCTGTGTGTGCCACCACTCCGGTCCCACATCTGCCTGGGATGTGGGGCTCTTTCAGCTGGAATAGGAGTAATACTGTACCGTGGGAAGACAGCAGGCTCATAGAATGAGACAGGGCATGTCATCATTGGGTCTAATCACTTGCTGCTACTGCTGGTGGCCTTATCGTTCTGATCAGGCCCAAAATCCAGAGGATCCAGCAGGCTCTGGTCATTCAGTCAAGGGTCTCAGCTTTCTGGCAACTTTTCATAGCCTTTCAAAACACCATCGAAAGCGGTCTTTTGAGACGGAGGCTTGGAGGCAGAAGGCAGGTATGAACATTAGGGAAATCACCTGAACGAGAAATGACAACTGCACATTACATTGGCTTGTGCAGCAAGTTACTGGAGGGAATGTGAAAAACTGCGTTGCCATCTGAATGTCTAGTTAATAGACCTTAATCAGGCAGGTGGCTTAAAAACACATAGAGTTTTTACCTTCAGAAATGAGTTTAAATGTTTCTTCTGTGATTTACCTCTTTTGTAACATATTGGTAACAAGAGGTGCACTGGGAAGCAGGGCACTAAATCTGTAGCTACATATGTTGTGGTTTGCAAAAAGGAAGTCTTTTGTTTATTCAAATTAACATCTAAGTACACAATTTCACAAAATAAAAGCCAGCAGCTTTGGTAGGATCAGGAGAGAAGGGGACTCTTATGCACTAAGGAACTAGCCCTGTTACTTACTCTGAGGCTTGATAATTTAAAAAGAATGTGACAGCTAAAACCCACTGGCACATGCTGCAAAGAAGGATGTGATAAAATAATGCTACTCATCTTCAAGGCTGTCAGTTCAGCAATCAGTACTTCCATTCATCTCCACGGCCTGCTAACTCAGTGCTACCATGCGATAGATAAACCCTAATCCAAGTGACAGCATTCAAATCAGATCTGATTTGATTGTTCACATATGATACCACAAGACACCAGAAGCCTAAAGAGTTTATAAAAATGCCTGGTTGTCACTCGTAGACACATTTCCCCTCAGAATATCTTGCAGTGTAGGATACACCAGCTCTTAAAACAGAGGTAATTTGTAGGTCATGAAAATGCTTTGGTGGCACAGTCAGTTTCTTATCACAATCTAACTCTAGCTGGAGCAGGCAACACTCAAAAATAAAATGTAGTTCAGACCTTGTGAAATCCATCTATTCTGCTTTCAAGTTTCCCTCATAGGAAGTGAAATCCTTTTCTTTCTCTGCAGAGACCAGACTCTCTCTTGAAGAGATCAAACATGAATACATTTGTTTCCATGCATAAAGCAAAGTACATGGGAGAGTGGTTTTATGGCACATATGTCGGTATCTCAAAAGTCATCCTCGCCTCTCAAGATGCAACGAAGCTCCTTTCAACAACAGCCGCAACAGAGCTGCTATTCAAACCTAAGGCAGTAATTGGGATTTTTCAGGCGTTCAATGAGAACATTATATTTAGATTTTGAAACATAATTCTGAACAAAGGTCTGATGATACTGAGAAATTGTGGAGATTTCAAAGTTTAGTGTGCCTTTATTTTCTTACTTTTCTCTAGTGTATCCTAAAGTTTTAGAGTAACACTTAGGAGAATAATTGTTCAAGTAGTTCAAGAAGACAATGGTGGTGAAGTAATTGAAAGCAGAATGTGACCCGTAGCTGTTCAAGATCAAGAATAAAAACTGAATGACTTTTCAAGGAAATTGTCAAAGTGTCTGAATACAGAGTGAAATTATGGGACTTCTATAGACAGTGGGTTTTCCTCTCATGTCCGGGTCATTTCACAAAACAAAGGGTAAAATTCTCTTTGTAGTCTTATGTTTAGGTGAATAGATGTCTCGATTTAACAAGATACTTAAGTCTGTGTCTAGTTTCAATCTTATGAGAAATTCTTCAGTCCTGTGCTTTAAATACTCAGCTGAACTAGGATACTGAAGTGAAGGGTTTCCCTGCAACCAGACTTTGCACCAATTATATATATATATATATATACACACATACATATGTAGCTATGTATCGATATTTATTTGTTTGTTTGTTTGTTTGTTTGTTTGTTTATTTGCAGGACTGTGTGGCTCTTCCCTTTTTCAAACAACATGAGTAAGAAAGAGATGTTTTCTTTATACATTTTATACCTAAAATGGATTGGTCATCTCCCAGTACTACTATATAGTTTCTGTTTCTTCTTTTCATATTAATTTAAATATGTAACTGTCTACTTTTTTCCCCAAGCATGGATTTAGATGTACATGGATTTAGATGTAATGTCATCCTCAGGAGAAATGCAGTTTGAACTTGCCTGAATTATACTATTCTTGGTGTTCTGCTCTTGTTATTTAGTGGTTGCAAGATGAATGATAAAATAGAAACAGAGAGAAATACTATGTTGAAATATCACAAAATTATCTTGAGAAAGGAAAAAAGTGCCACATGCAATATTCAAAAACATAGCCAGCCTACATATGCACTTCTTTGTGATGTCAGTGGAATTTCATCACTTGTTAAAATTTCCTGATACACTTGTGTGAACTTTAAGCATTTAAGTCTTTTAAATTTGATCTTTTGATTTTGTTATAGGTGGTGGTTTTTTCCAGTACCTTAGGCCACTGTTACAACTACTGCTAGTTCTATATTACATATAGGAATAAACCGTGGATCAAATTGTGAATTTACATTGCACTCTGAAATCCACATCTTAGCTTTAAAAAAAGTTTACTTGTTTTGGTGTCATCCTCATCATCTCATTTCGGTTGCATTGGACAGCTGTGGTCTCTGTCAAGAGATCGTCCCAAACAGGTCATGTTTCTCTTGCTCTCTCTATATGAGAAGTTTTCTAAATATTTCAAACACATACCACTCTGCCCCATGTTTTGATGTGCTTGCTCTGGAGTTACTAATACTCCAGTGTTTAATTTAGTAAAGACTCCTTAAAATTAGCAAATGCATAGTGTACTCAGGCCTCAGACTGAAATGCAGACAGTCTCCAAATCTGTGCAAAAACTGTCCCTGCCTATACTGAATGGTTGCTGCTCAATACCCACTGACTGGTCCCACTGTATGAGTACACTTGGCAAGCCAGAAATATTTAATTTGGCGCTGGCAATGCTACCATCCCTCCGTATGTAATACCTGTTGAAGTGAGTGATTGTTTTATCACTAGTGAAGGGATCAGTATCTTCTCTCAGGGGCATGATTTTAAAATCTGTTAGACTGAATAAACAAAACAAAAAATGTACCTATTTAGTAGTGATTTTTTTGATTAAAACCCCATGCTTTTGCATTACATGTTGAGGTTAAAAATTAGCATTAGAATTTGTATAATTTCTCTTTAATGTTTTATTTGATTGTAAGAAAAGATATGACCCTGGTGAGAGGGTGACAATTTCAGATATAGACAGTTAGTACTTGACAGGTTCTATCAGAAAACTAAACAAGGGAAGAGTATGTACACCGGCTACCAGCTGTTGCAGTATTGAACAATGAATGTTTGATGAACCTGACCTGCAAATACATCCCCGTAAAAGTCAGTTTTAAGAAGTGTCTGGCTGACAAAATTAACAAGAAGAGGCCTTTGTGGATAATAGATGTAAATATATGTATTAAAACCCATTTCTTAAGATTTGTCTTGATAGAACAACATCAGTAAAATTTGAAGTACAACTTCGTTTTTGCTAAAAGAGATCTGATAGAGAATGCAGTCATGGTCTAATGGAAGCTGAGGCTGATGGAGCTGCGTCCTTTTACAGCAGAGATTACCTTAGACTGTGCGGTTTATATAATGAAAATCTCTATTATCCTCAAAAAAAGTCACAATGAATCTTGCAAATAGGTACCATCTGGTGAAGTTTGATTTTTTGTTTGTTTGTTTGTTTGCTTTAATAGCTGCATCTGACTTTTTGCTACCAAAGGGAAAAAAAAGGGCATAACAAAGAGCAAGAAAACATAGAATAAATACTTTCTGCATCCAAACAATAGTAACCCTCCGGCTAAGATAACTTCTATCATTGCACTGAAAACCTTCATGTGAAGACAGATTTCTCAAAGCAGTAGATCCTGGATGTATTATCCTAACTTATTGCAGTCAAGCAAGGTCTTCTGTTACTGTTAGTTTTATCTAGTTGGGGAAAATCCTTATATGTCTCTGTCCTCATTATTAGAATGCGAGTGCTAACAATGTTCTTCGCTCTGGAGGAGATCCTAAGAGGGGATAGAGTGTATGGTATAAATGACTTCTTGAACTAGTCACACTCCAGGGCAACAATGCTTTGCACTATTTTTTTACCTATATTCAACCATGATATAAAATGTACCAACCCATAAACAATAAAAAGTAGCATACAAAGAAAAGACACCAATGTCGAGATGCTTCTGGCCTCTACTGCTCTACCGTTTCTCTTTCCACTAGGAGCTTAGAGAGTTTGAACCAGCTGTTCTAGGTATTCTGTAATGCCTTGTCTCTCATGCTAGTATTGAGGCAAACTATAGTTTGATTGGAAAATACAGCTAAAAACTGGATCTTAAATAGCCCCCAAAACAGGAGAAAAAGAGAAGATGCTTATGCCCTAATTCAGGAAAATCAATATTTACCAATCTAGGTCATCTTACCTTAATGCCCTTCTCTTTGACTTTTTCTTCTGTTTGTCAAAGG
Organism: Calyptomena viridis; assembly: GCA_013390005.1. Lineage (NCBI taxonomy): Eukaryota > Metazoa > Chordata > Aves > Passeriformes > Eurylaimidae > Calyptomena > Calyptomena viridis. Next base: position 18,356 of record WEIV01023339.1, read on the forward strand.
AAAGAAATGTAGACTCCTAGTGTTTAAATTACAAGTGACAGTAGGCAAAGTTTGGAGGAGAACTTTCAATAGAGTAGCTGATGCAGTAAGAGGTAACAGATGAGCCCTTTTGGAAGACAGATCTACAGCTCATCTGGGTTCTTTTTTCCAAACATGTCAGTTAGCCTACATAACAGATATGATCTTTCCTTACAGCACTTGTCCTAATAATATTCTCAGATTTTTTCAGCTGTAACAGTACTAAATCAGTGTTAGAGATGATAACAACCCATCTGATTAAAAAATAAATAATCCCATAAAATAAGAGATGTCTGATCCCTTGGCTATAATGCAAAAAAACCCCTCTATTTGAAATAAGAACAAACAAACATACAGATTCACATGCTTTGTTGCACTTGAGTATTGTAATCAGAGAAAATCTTCAAGATCTAATTTTTCAGCAGATTTCTACTATCAGAAGTGCCCACTCAGTGCGATAGGGTATGGTTCAAAACATACCATTCTGTCTTGGGAAAGACAGTAGTCAAGGACTACTATCTTGAGTTGTGTTTCAAAATTTGAAAGATATTAATATGAATGACTTGCTTTCATAGTGTCGACATGTCATCTACATGTCATTGGCCTATGAGACCTTTTCTTATCTGCTGAGGCCAGAATGCAAGAGAGCTCTTTGGTGCAATTCCACTGAAGTCAGTGGTGGTGCTTTCCTCTCTTATGACATAATTATTTAATATTTACCTGATTTACATTGTCTATTTCTCATGCAAAAGGCAATGTTTTTCCCAGTCATAACAATGAGAAGTTACATATATGCATGAGCATCTGGTCAGAGATAAAATCTGTAGCATCTAATAGGGAAAAAAATTCATCTCATATCCTCTTCCCATGCAAACATTAATGGATTTCAGTGACGAGTGTCAGAAAGAAACTTGGTGTCAAAATTGTTTTACATCAATGCCTTTTTTCTATATTATAATGATGAAGGGATAATAAACTACGATAATAAACTACAGAATCTTTGCTGGTACAGCCTGCAGGTGGCTGGTAAGGATAAGTGAACTGGCTCACTGCCTGGCCTGGCATTTGCTTCAGCAGTTTAATTTTGGCAGATTTTCTCAATCTGAGATCACTGTCTTCACCTTCCCACCTCTGCTTTAATTTTTAAAAAAATTATGTCAGTGACAAACTAGATATTTGGGGACAAAGTGAGCTACTATTTATTTATTTTTATGATACGGCCATTAAAAGGTTACCTCTTTGTTACAACATGCCCCAGAAGGTGAGAATAACCCAGATTCTTGTTAATAGATATCCTGAGGCAGATTAGAGTGAAACAACACTGAATGGTTGGTGTTTATAAATATATATACATTGAATTTATTTTAGAACAATTCGGTTGCAATGGAAAGCAAATATGTAGTCCTTTGGTTATTAATATCTATAGTCATATAAAAGTATAGAAGCATATAAATATCACTTAATAAAAAATATAAGGGAAAGAAAGAAAGAAAGGATAAGAGTAGAAAGACATCACTACCCATGGATCCAGCAACAAGACTTGATTGTTGCAATTTAGATGTCTGTTGGTTGAAATGATGGTCACAGTCTTGATCCGTAGGAGGTGTGGAAAGCCCAGGTGTGGAAACCTAGAATTCAATAGATTAATATAGGTTCAGGTATATGTGGGAACACCTAAGCACCTCCCCTGGTGGGGGGTATCTTTACACTGTCTGTTGCAACACTGTGGATCACATGGTGATCCTCGGGTGGAAGGCCCCAGAAATGAGTCTGGAGGCACTTCAGGGGTCTTTGGTGGTTTATGGAAGCTTCTAAGAAATGACAGCTGCCTCTGACATCAGTGTAGTTGAGCTAGTGATGCCCCAGCAGAAGTGATGAATACCTTAAGGCCCAAGTGTAAATGTCCTGGGTCAATGTGACCTTCTCCAAGGTGGAGTGGAAGGAGTTTTACAATTGAGCCAATTGTGTGAAGGAGGACTTTGACATGATAAAAAGCACTACCCCACCTTGCATGGTCTTCTTACCTGGCACACAGTGGCTTTTGGTGGTGAATTCTCATTCCCTTTGTCATATGCAGATCAGAGGTTTTGCCATCACACCACAGAAAACTCTCCTCCTCCCCCTTGTCTGGGAGTGGTGCAAATCAGGCCCCAGCAAAGCACCCTGCCACCTCCATAAATGTCCAATTGTTTTGAGTCATTAACCATTAACATTCCAGTCTCTCTCACCCTTACAATATGATTCTTAGTGCATGGCAGTATGACTGTTATTTGCAAAGTATATTTTAATAATGCTATTAAGGTGTATAAAAATTTTAGTAATTATATCATATTAGGAATCATGTGTTTTTTCTATGTTTCTATATTTACCTGGACTATTGAGATAGTATTACATGGAGACAAACTTGAAGCACTGTCTATCTGTATGAGGCAGTGTACAGTCTTGCACTCTCACATTAGCTTGCTTTGTAATTCTTCCCTCCTCTGTGGAAAAACAGAGGTACTCAAACCCTAGCTGAGCCACAGTCATTCCCATAGTAGGCACGATACAGTTAACTTCTGAAAGAAGAGTCCTGATATTTGTGTCTCTTTCATTGGTTAAATGGCATCAGCTCAGGCTGACTTACTTATGTTTTAACACTGAGCAAGAGGACTATGAATCTGACAAACAAACAGATATCCTTAATGATAATAATAATGATAATTAACATGTATGTATTAAATTAGATTTTATATATTAAGAAATATAGCTTAAGTATTTGCAATTTTTATTAACAATACTGTTCCAAAGATGTCTCACTAGGAAATGTAACATTTGGGTGGATACAGGATTTTGGAAGAAAATAATTCTGACTTTGCTTTAATGCTTTTCCTTTCTTTTTCTTACCCTGCAGCATTCACATGTTTTTGTTATCCTTTGAGTAAGATGCTGTGATTTCATGGTGTGAAATATGTGGGTTTACATTATTCTCCAAAACTTGTCATCTATCACTTAAACCTTTCTTTTCTGACCCTAACATTGTCTTACTACAAGCATTTCTACTTTGCTCATACTTTTCATTATTTACCATATTACTTTTCATTATCTTTCCATTTACTCTGCCTCTTTTCTATTCTGTCCCACTTTCACCTATTTCTCCATCCTGTTTCTTTCAATCCTCTTAACTAAACCCTTTTGTGTCCTCCATTCCATGCTCTCCCTTGGTCTCCTGGAGGCCAGACACTGCATGCAAGCTTGATGCTGTCCCTGTGACTCTGTGAGATATTTGAAGCTTACATATTTTTGTTCAGCTTGGCAATTTACATTTTGGATAAATTCAGCAGTGCTTTAGAGCTGGACCAGCAGCCGGGTAAATGTCATCAGCTGGGCATGCTGGCTTAGTAAATGCTGCTAAGCCTCCAGCTTCAGAGCTTTGCCTTACTCCCTCAAAGAGACTGAAATACTGGACTACTTTTCCCTGTTCACATCTCAGTGCCTCATGGTGAGCTGAACAAGTTGCTTCCCATTGGAAGCCCTGTGGGGCAATAACTAGAGCTCTTCAGGGATCTCATGATGCTTCTACCATTGCCTTTGTTCAAGTTGAGCCACATTTGAGTTTGACTGTACGTCCTGTTCAACACAAAACTGCCATCCACTCCTTCCCCAGTTAGGCAGATACTTTTATTACTAACTTACTCACCCCTCTCTTTCCCTCCATGGCCTGACACAGTGAAAGACCTGTCTGTGGGAATGGTCCTGACTGCTCTCAAAAAAACATGTTGTTCATGGCATGACTGACCTGGGCTTGGCTGCTTATGTATCTGGCCCCTGCTTTATGGGTTTCAATGCAGTTCAGAGTGATGAAGAGCATTCATCTACAGGGAACAGAGCTTTAGAAATCCCAGCATCCTCATGCTGGAGTCCCCGGCTTGGTGCTGACCCAGTTTTACCCCGGTTAGGCTTGGAACACCATCCAGGGGCACTGCAGCAGATGTTTGGGGCAATACTCGGCTCAAGGCTTCCTTTCCAGGAGGACCAGCCAAGTATCACCTTCAGAGCAAGCAGGCAAGTCCAGCCTTGCTTGGCTCTGCCAGAGATTGCAGCTACAATGAGTAAAAAGGTACAGGCAGCTCTTGTAGTTGATACACTTCGAGTTTATTGACAACTGCACTAGAAAGAGAACAGTGCCTGTTGATAAATAGTTTAAGATGGTAGTTCAAGAGAGACTGAAATGACTATGGCATGTAAAGAGATCCCTGCAAGATGCCATTGTTGCTCTGTAGGCAAGTTACACTGTTACTTCTGTGGCTTTGAAATTGTGCAAAGTGCTAAGCAAACATGGAATAAAGCTTGGACCGCTCCTGGAAAAGCTAAACATTAAAATATTGTCCTTGCACAATGGAAAAACAATATCATTTACCTCCAGGTTAAATACTCCTTTCAGGTCAGAACCTTTATTGACAGCTGCATTGTTTACTTCTACCTTTACAGACTCCTGGATCAATGCTTTTGCAATGGATTTTTTTTCTTTGTTATTTTGAAATACGACACCACTGCTCTTAGCAGTGGAAATAGAAGGCAAGATCTTGTTCTCTGCCAAAAGTTTTTCTCCTCAATCAGGCTCTGCCAGTGATAGTAAAGTTGGCAGCTCTCACTTTGGAAAGCCTGAGGTATAATGTGATTTCAGGCTTTTCATACTTTGCAGGTTGAAGGTTTTTCGTCTTCCCATGCCTTTTCATCTTCCCATGCCCTTTTTTTTAGAGGAGAATCTCATAGAATTCATAGTTCCTTGACTGGGTTACTATCAACTGTCTTGTCATTAAAATCTAAAAGCAAATAGAGAAGACACTGGCTCTTGTGCCACAGCTTTGGCTTAGGTTTGGCATGTCCACACAGTTACCACTTCAGTTCAGGTGATATTTATAGATGGCATTTTGTTGTCCATGTTTAGTTTTTTGTCCTGCATGTGCAGCTAGCAGGACTAAAAGGTTTTATACTGCTCACAGGTAGGAATTAGTGTGTTCATATCCAACACATAGACTGTGGTCTTGATAAAATTTTCTGTCTTACCCTGAGTAATCCATGTTGCTTTTAGTGACAGAGTAGTGCTCTACCACACTGCCTTGTTGGGGTGGGTGGTACTAAACTTTTTTGGTAGAGGAAGAATAGGGTAGAGAATGATATAGAAAACATCACAATGGCAAAGTACAAATGTATGGAATGCAGTAACTAATGTGTGTCTGTTGGAGTCCAGAATGCGGAGTCTACACCTCAGATTGCCCGGGAGGGTCTGGGACCCTCTCAGAGACCCCAGGAGGATACAGTTTTTGATCTGTGTCCCTGGGAAGGNTTTCGCAGCACACGCTCTGGTGTGTTAAACCCAGGTTTGGGTGACATGCTGAAGTTGTGATAAAGCTCAATAAACAGCAAGAAAAACTGAGAAGCTGCGAGTTTTATTCCTTTATCTGGTACCAGACTTTGATAATAAGAAGGGGTACTCTAACAAACATCAACGAGTACCTTGAGATGTGTCAACCTACCTCAGGAATGATCTGTCAAAGAAAAGGACTTTGGAGAGAGAGAACTGAAAGATGAGCCTAAAGAAAACTGCCCATGTGAAAATGTACTGGAAATAATGAGACCTGTTTATCATAAAAATAAGACAAATAGGAAGGCGTATAGAAGAGTGGAAAAAAGAATTGATACTACTTATGGACAGATTATTCTAGAGTTCTAGATTTTCAAAATTATTCTTCTTTAGCATCTCTGAATCACTGTTCACTTAGTATTGGACTTAAACAGGCCATAGTAATTATTGTATCAGACAAACACGTTGGTAGTAGAGTACATTTTTTGATAATATGTTTTAAACTAAAATTAGTAAATTTTTATTCAAAACAGAGTTGGCTTTAAGTAACGGAAAAAAATTGAGTAAAATATGTGTCATATCTTTTCAAACTATTTCAAACATTTGTCTGTTTGACAATTTTAGTTTTTGTTATTGTCTTTGTTTTTTTAGACAATGTGTGCCAGGAGGCGGGGTCTCTGAGAGACTAGAAATTCCTCCCTCCAAATTGTTGTAAATTTGAAATCATTAAACATTCCAGTAAAGTGCAAAAATGAATAACAGTTTTACTAAAATGCAGAACAAGACAAAATAAAATAACAACCAAACAATAAGAGAGAAAAATGTCACCTAAAAATTGCTTTTTCACTTCTGCGTCACCGAGGTAGCAATGTAGGCAGTCTTGACACAACCATGCAGTGGAAGGCTGCCATGCAGAAGTGACAACAATGATGGAGGTGTTGGGAAACCAGCAGGTTCCCCCACAGTGACTGGAAGTGGCAGGAGGCCAGCAGGTCTTGCAGGTGCCATGCAGTGCTGAGGAGGTGGCGGCCCCAGCATGGAGTGCTGGTGGGTGGTTGCCATGGTCTCGATCAGCAGGAGATTGTTGGTGCTCTGGCACTGGCAACAGGGTCAGATCTGCACAGGGCCACAGGGCTCGCCACACAAAAAGAGGATTACCCAGCTTATAGCTGTGACTGATGGGAGGGCTCCTGCCCAATAGAGGAAACACAGAAGATGGGAGTGTAGAACAGCAGGCAGTGGAAGCCCAGCATGGGCTCCAGGGATGCTGCAGATCAGGTGGCTAGCAGTGATGGGCATAGCGGTGCTGTGACCTCCTTGTGGGTTCATTCCCAGAAAACGAGAGAGAGCAAACCAGAACTCTTAGGCCTTTTTATTCTCTTCATTTTTTTGGAGGGTCTTCCTTCCAGGGTTCCTTCCTCAGTTCTCAAAGTATTTTTTTCCCTTCAGGGATTCATTCTCCTTCATGGCTCACCTCCTGCCCCTTCGTGGCTGATACCTTAGTGGTGACCAGTGAGTACTGCTGTTGAGACACAGCCTGTCCCCTCCTTTGTCTTCCTTCAAAAACACATGGTTGCATGGAAAAAATTCAACAAGAAAATCTGAACCACAACAATTAAAAAAGGAGAAAATAAGCATCCACAGGCTTGCTCTGATTTTGACTTTTCTTACCTTTGTAACATTCTATATGGCTCTTTTTGAGGCAGCAGGGGCAGAGTTGACATAATGACTATCTTAATGACAGTTTTCTGGAAAGATATGGATTGACTGAGGACTAAGAGTGGACTGGCTCTTCCTGAAACATATCCTACACCTTTTTTGACTGCAACTTGTCAGTTAGGAGAGTTAAACATGTAGTTCTGTTTTTCAGAAATGAAGAGTGTTTGGTGAGATAAAAACAAGAGTGTGATAAACCTGTTTCTTAGTGGAGGAGAAATTAAGGAATTGGAAAATAAGTAAATTTTAGCAAAATGAAATAAAAAATGTAAATTTGAAGTAAAAAAACTATCACATGTACCATGGATAGCAGGTAATAATATTGGGAGAATAAAAAGAAAATTACTTTTTTTTTTTTTTAATAATTTAGGGCAAAAAAATACCTAGCATATTTGGCTGAATATTCTTTCCCTTTGGAGAGTTGCTTTGAGAAAATCCTGATTTTTCTTAAAAGTACTTGTAGTATTAAATTATTTAAATTGTACCTGTTCCTTGGTGAATAGTTACACACCCAAGCAGTAACTTTTATTGCAACTGGAATATTCATGCAAATAATTGTATGTAAGTGGGAGTGAGCAAATTAAAAATTACTTCCTTTGACAGTTCTGCAAATAACTTTTCTTTTTTGTTATTTGACTTTAAGTGAAAGTGTTACTCTCTCATGCTACTGCTCTCTCTTAACTGATCACTTTAGTTCAAGTTCGTGGACCATTTGAAGTTAATATACTGCATCTTGAACAGGGGTATCTTTGCTACAAGCACATACTGGACTCTTTCACCTTTATATGGAAGAAAAATGTTTGGCAATTTGACAGGGCAGACCTAGAACCAATGTTTTGATATATTTCTACTAAATCTGTCACATTAGTACATTCTGAGCCCTAAACATTTTATGCATGGAAGGCAAGTTGCCAGCACTCCTGAAAATATTTGTATCCTATCTGGGTAACAGTAGTGGTTTAATTTCATGTACTATGGCGTGAAATGTAGCATTTTAGATCACTTCTCTGGAAATCATAAGCAACTTCTCTTGATCTCAGATCTATAGACCACAGTTTGGGAATTACTCCTACAGTCTGATTTCAACAAGATTGCTCTAAAGGGTATTCCAATATCAGCAATAGTTATTTAGTTGTGAAAATAGTTACACTGAATGCCAGTGATACATATTTTTGTTGACAGAATGAAAACAACTTGACAATTATTCCTTGATATTCATTTCAACCCTCATTATCACCAAACAGCACAGTCTGTGTGCCCTGTTTCTGTATTGTGCCACCACTGCTAACTGCACAGCCTTGTATCAAATCATACTGAGGAATCAATCAGCTAAAAATTCCTCTTGTTCTCCTCTGTTTAGTGATGGTTTCAGTTGAATCGGGCTCCTGGTCTTGTTCTTTTGCAAATGCTTTACCAGCACAAGGTAGGAATCAGTGTAAGAGTAGCAACAAAGTAGCAGTGGAACACAGTCAAGGTTGCAGGGGAAAGACATGGATTTTTTTTTTTTTTTTTTTTTTTTTTTTGAGAGTGAATTGAACTGTATCTTTCAAATCAGGCTTCTCATTCAAACACATTCAGAATTCTTTTTTGATGGACATTGTTCAGTTTTCACTTAATTCACTGCTTTTCCTCCAACGTTGCTATCAGCAAACATTCCTGTGTTTTCCTGAACAGAAAATACCAGAGGAAAACAACAGAGATACAGGGGTTTTATAGTATCTTAAGATTAGTAATTTTTTTTAATTATTATTACTGTTGCCTAGATTTTAGCTCTAAGTAGTTCTGTGGAATGATGGTTGATTGATTTCCCTGAGTATAAGATTTTGTTGAACAGGCTTTTGGTTAGAACTTGAAGAAATAAAGTTCCTATGTATTTTTTTTTTCGCCGTTCCACTGGGATAGATAATAACCCTCCACAGGTGAGAAACTATTAATTCTTGTTTCAAGAGGAAGAAAATGGACTGGTCATTAGCAATAAATTGAATTAATCACTTTTTCTTGAAGTGAATACGTTGTTGTTGTAAAACACTGGTAATCTAGCTGTGTTTAAAAGCCCTGTAAAGAATAGTAGTTTTGCACCTTCTTTTGGTTACTTTGTAACAATACATGATACATGATGCAGTTCTCAATTCCTGAAAATCTGACCAGACAACATGACCCCTTTTAAGCACGGTGTATCAATTTTTAACTCATTAGATCACCTCTATTTCTGAAACATTTTTCATCTAGCCTTTAAAGTGTTACAGTAGTATAAATATTTTCCTATGTTAAGTGATTTGCTGAAAAAGTAGAGATAATAAAATGCTGTATTAGGTTTTCTGCAAAATTCCTGTTATCCCAGACTGAAATTTCAGCCAATAGATCTAAAATAGTCTTGGAGTGTAGAATGCTTCTCAATTTGGAATGTAACCATGCACACAGACACATATATGAGACCAGATCTGCAGACAATGTGAGGCAGCACAATTTCATTGGTCAGTAATTTATAGCAGATGAGGTTCTGGCCATATGCTTGTACATGTGGTACTTACAAATCACACATACACACGTGTATGTATGTGTGACCTAAAATCATGTGTGCAAGTAATTATGTAATCACTTGCAATTGTTCTGTTCTGCCAACAAATTTTTCATTCGACTGGAAAACTGGAAAACCCTCATTTACTTTAGACATTAATTATTTCTGGTTATGAGGCACAAAGTGTTTCGCATCCTTCCTGGTTTTCAGGGTGTCACTTGCTGAAATAGTGGCAAGGGTATTTGGAAGTCATAAATAATAGAAAGAAAAGACTTGAGGAGAGGCGGAAGGATGAAAGTTTAATTTCACTGAATTTGTCCATGGTGAATACAGTCAGTTAATATTATGACTTTGAAAATGTTTTATGCTATTGGAAAAATATTTATAAAACCTTGGCATATACATGGTGCCTGGTATGAATAAAGGAAAGAGACTTTCACTTTGCAACAACTAGAAAGTGTCAGAGCAGGCTCCTTTTCCTGCACCAGATGCCATTTCAAGGGACAGAAGATGCTGATGGGGATAAAATATATGAGCAACTTTACAAGGAAGGTAGCTGGTACTAACTGCAAAACCCTTTGAAGGAAAAAAAGCTATTTATAGAATTTCAGGAGCAACGGATTAAAAAGAAGAGGTTGATAGGCGAATGATGAGAAGAAGCATCTCAGGAAGCAGAAGTTCTCTCTGCCTCTTCTGTGTATGTACCCAAACTACTGCTTTTCCAGATAGCTGTTTCCATACTTGAAAGTTTTGTTTCCTTCTTTGTATTTGATTGTTTGCTTTTTTGTTTTGTTTTTATGCTTTATAAATATAACATGAATTATTCCCAAGTGGACAAGAAGCCTAATTCTTTTCTAAGCTACACCTTCCTAAAACCAATACAATTCTGTCAAAGCAAACATATAAAATAGTACCATTAGTTAGTAGACTCTTAAAAACAGCCTTGTTTCTGCAAAGGCAGGATATCTGTTTTTATTTGAGCTTCCTATTATCTATATTAAGCCTCTAGGCTACTTGTTACTTCTATTGTGATTCCTAACGTTCCTGTTTAACACTGTTATTCTCTGTTGAGGATCCAGGAATAGCTTGTTCTGTCTCGGTGTTAAATTCTAGTGAGATGAAATCAAATTTTGTACCTCCAGACCACAATAAGTGACATAGAAGAAAATGATTCATCAACAGCAATTGCTTTAATGGACCTCTCCAGCTTCACAGAGTATTTGCTTTTCACCTGTGAATCACATATTACAATGTAATCCTGAAAAGTACTATTGAAGAATGAACTACGAAACCTGAAGTATAAAAGAAGGCATCAAAGTCAGTCAAAGAGTGATCCCAAAACTGATTAGAACCAAAGCTTTTCCATTTCAGAATCAACAGCTCTTTCTTTGTGCTCCTGACTGACCTACTACTACTACTAGACACTATATCTTGGCTTTTTCAATGTTATCACAGAATCATGTAATGGGTAAAGTTGGAAAGGACCACTAGAAGTCATCTGGTCCAACTCCTCTGTTCAAGTAGGGTCATCCCAGAACACATGGCACAGTATTGCATCCAGACAGTTATTGAATATCTCCAGTGAGGGAGACTCCACAACCTCTCTGGGCAATCTGTTCAAGTGCGCAGCCACCCACATGGTACTGTGTTCCAGAAATGCTCAGAACTCTCTTTAATCTGTCCTTTGTGTATGTTTGATACACATAAGACTTTTTTCAACATCACAGCTTCCTGTAGACCTTTATCTCCTTTTCCTTTTCCTCTCATCTTTCATTTTACCCCTGATGTGTTTGAGGGTTAGTGTTACTTTCATGCCTTAACCATTT
>WEIV01023339.1:31165-43191 GCA_013390005.1 Calyptomena viridis
AACCTCTCTGGGCAATCTGTTCAAGTGCGCAGCCACCCACATGGTACTGTGTTCCAGAAATGCTCAGAACTCTCTTTAATCTGTCCTTTGTGTATGTTTGATACACATAAGACTTTTTTCAACATCACAGCTTCCTGTAGACCTTTATCTCCTTTTCCTTTTCCTCTCATCTTTCATTTTACCCCTGATGTGTTTGAGGGTTAGTGTTACTTTCATGCCTTAACCATTTCCAGCAGCTCACCACCTTCCTGTTGAGATGTTCCTGTTTTAAAATCAAGAACCACTGGGATGTGATACCAACTGACATAACTGGGGACTGAAATCCCATAGATGAGAGGCCAAATATTATAGATATTTTCAAACATTTTGCTTCTGAAGCTATAGAGGAATAAGAAATAGGGCCTAAAGGAAATTTAAAAGATGAAGGATGACAATGAGGCACTCCCTTATGATTGCAGGGCTCCAGAGAGAATTCAGATTTTGTTGGTCATGACAGTTCCCATTAGGCAATGCATATTAAGGAGAGCTGTGTGTGTTTTGATTCCTCCCACAGTCTGAATACTTCTGAGGAGGGTGTCATTTGTGGGAAGGTAATATGTGGAAAAATGAAGATGAATCTAAGTAAAATGCATTTTTGAAATATACTTCCTGTGAATAAAACCCTCTATGTTCAAAAATATTCAGAAATCTCAAGAGAGTGTGCTGTAGCAAGGTTCAAAAAATATGTGTTTACAAAAAAAACCTGCAATGGTCCAGGCTTTGACTGTGGAAACTTTTAGTCATTTCACGTACCTCTAGCTGCAGGTGAAAATTACAAATCAGATTGGCTCTAGGTATTCATTTATTCAGAGATAATGCTGAAGAGTTTTCAAGCTAAGCACCAAAGAGTATATAATCATATCTTGGACAGAAACTCATAGAGTAGTACTTTGCAAGTTCAAATGAACAGCTAAGATTGTTAGAGAGAGAAAATGTCACTTTACTCTTTACAAATTGGTTAATGAGATGTCATTGAATTAAAGAACTTCCCAAAGGTCACATAAGTCTGTGGCAAAACAATGAACTGAAATCGACTTTCCAAGGTGCACAATCTGACAATGCAAAGCTCTTTATTTCCATTCCCACGGTATTTCCTTTATTTAATCTCTGCTGACATTGGTTAAATTTCCTTTTAAACTTACAGAATATTAAAAAAATCTCTTAAAAAGGCCAAAACCCTTAAATAACCCTCTCAACTTGTTTTCCTGAATGCTTTCCTCTCCCCTGGGTTACTAGGGAATCNCTCTCTAGGGAGATGTAACAAGCTAATGCCTTGATTAGCAACTGCAAGGAAACAACTGGTTTCTACAGGAATAGAAAGACACTTTGCTCCACGTGTTTAACCCACGAGCTCAGACTCTACTCGCTAATGCTTTGTGTACAGGTTTCTTGACTACAGGTTGCACACCTTTCATATGGGATTTGTGGGAAAGATCTTGTGATAAAAATCAAAATCTGCCCTCCACTATGCAGGATATGCTTTCTTACTGAAAATACAAAATGTTATTAATTTGTCTTCCTTCTTCAGTGTGAGATTTTAATAATAAAACTCTTCACTGTTTCTCTTTCTTAGGGGCAGTTTTGCTGGTAGACTGAAGCTTCTGACATCTTTTTTAGAAAGGATAGCATAATCTTGTTATCCTGTGCCACATTCTACAGCTAAGGAGAAAATATTTTTGTTGTATGTGAAGCTGTAAAAATCAGATTTTGAAAGAGGATATTGGAGTGGGACTGTGAATATTTACATCTCTGAATCCTATAGAGCACTCCTGACAACTGCTACTTGTCTGTTGGCTAACCCTCCCAGTATTTCTTTTTCAGATGGTCCCCATCTCATAGCTTCTACCAGCTTCTGGGCATCCCATCTGCAGTGCCCGTTGGGATTTTGCTGTTCCTGGGCACTCTACGGGGTGTCTCAGTGCTTACTGCTGAGCTCAGTGTCAGACACTCAGTCAAACCAGAAGTTTTTACACGATGTGGCATTTAAAATCCAGGCCAAGGTTTTCTGGTTACTCTTTCCTCATGGCTACAACAAGGTCAGCAGAACACAGCCTTCACCATGCCTCTCAGCAAAAATCTCACCCAGCTCTGGCTAAGTCAGAAAACTTGGAGCTTATTTATGTCTAAGGTGAGTTTCACCCCTCATCTCCAGTTTGCTCATTTGTAAAGCTCCTTAAAATAGCTCAGCTGTCAAAGCCAATGTATGAACCCCTTGTCACTATACTAATGTAAATTATTACTTATCTAAAGTTTTTAAAGGTGAAAATATATGGCTTTGCAAAATGGCATTTGACAGTGAAGTGTGACTGCACTGAGTGATGTGAGCTTTCAGTCTTCTGTGCTTCTAGAAACAAATGGACTGCTTTCACACATCTCCAGTCTCCAGGTCTGTTTGGGGTTACTACAGTGACTTCTCTTTGTTCTGTACTCAAGTATTGTAGGAGTCAAGAGCTCATCTGTCATGTGCTATAGATAATCTCAAAAACACCTTAACAGACAATGTACAAACCCCAGGGCTGATTATATTCATGAAAACTTTTCCCCCCACAAAGGTCACATTGAGTAAGATAAACTGTCATCAAATATGCAGCATAAGTTGCAACAGGGGTCTGGCATTGGAGGCTTAAGACTTTGTGTCAGTTGTGTCAAGGAGGACTGTTTTTGTCCTTAGCTTAATCGTCAGTTTCAAACGTCCAAAGCTCTTGTAGTTCAAATGTAAAGGAGAACACAGATTACAACTATCCTCATTTCTCATTACTGAAATGACAAAATGCATTTTCTCCTACCTGACTTCTTAATACCCAGCAAGCAGCTGATATCCAGATGTCATGGTTATAATATGCATATAATAAAATAGACTTAAGAAAAGAAAAGACAGCAGCACTGCAGAGGACTGTCTTTCTGTGTTGCAGGCTGCAATATATGCCTGACACAGAATCAGGTTGTATTTGTATCCATTCCAATAAGGATAATATTTAAAAGACATGCAATAAATATTTTTTCCTCAAATATTTTATTACTTGAGGGGAATGGCACTAAAACTATAGTATGTTTACCATATAGCACTTTTCAAAATCTATCAGTTTCACCTGAAAATAAGAATCAGGGATGTCTAGATATTTGCAATACTCTACTCTACATCCCATGTCCAGTTTTCCCTTGACTTTAATGAGTTTTGGATTAGTTCTTTTGTTATTTAAAACTAGTTTTTAAGGCTGCTTTAATATAACTTCTTACAAGTACACATATTGATATTTATTTTGTCTTTTACCATCCCTGTAAATAACTTCACAGCTATCACTGACTCTATTTTATTTTTACAAAGCTGAAATCCAAAATGCAAGCATACATCAATTTTCTAATAAATATTCAGAGCTAAAATTTGTTATGAAGAATTTAGTGTGCATATTTTGTCTCCACACTTGTTTTATTTTGCTAAATAACCTATGTGGAAAACAATTTACTTATCCATTAAGAAAAACAAAACAAAACAACAACAACAAAACAACGAAGCAAATCAAACCAAAACAAACAAAACACCACCACAACAAAAAAAAAATCCAATCCTGTTCCGTTCTGTTTTGGTTTCTGAGGTTCTGTTGTCATTTTATCCTAAAGTGCTGTTTCCTCACATTTGCATCTACCAGCCTTTTTCATGTGATATTCCATTTAAACTGCCTTTTAATTGTATGTGCTGCCTTGGCAGAACATGACTGATGTACTAGTGTTAATTAGGACTCCAGTCAGCAGCCTATGCCAGCTGGAAACTGAGAAACAAGCGTAAATTATTCTGTCATCAATCAGTTCAAAAATGTTTGAATCACTAATTAGTTTGCAATTTGGGTGACAGTTTATCTGACGAAGGCGGTGTCAGAAACTTCAGATCTTAGATGAATAATTTGCCAGCAACAAGCACATATTCCCTGCTTTTAAATACATGAAGGTTTATCTGCATGTTGAAAGGTGGCTCAGCAGTCTTCATTAACTTCCAACTGGGACTATGTAAATCAGGAATCAGTGTGAGGCACTTCAGTCTGTGGTGGCTTAGCAGATGATATTTAGAAAAAGAAAGCCTCTTTTCTCTTTTTTTATTAATAATTCATAAACTGATAGACGAGAATGTTTGGGCTTTAACAGCTTAAAAAAATCACAATGGTTTAAAAAAAAGCAGGCAATCACCGCCTTTTACATGAAAATTAGTTGTGCTGAATCTTGCTGTTTAACTGATTTAGTCTCCTCCACTGTCATGTGTCTGGAATGTTAAGCAGCGAGTGATTAGCCCTTGTCCTTTAAATCAGGATCATTATTGGGGTTTTATTAAATGGCACACTTGTGTTTCCATTTAAAGGATAAGGGGGGTCAGGGCAGAGGAAACAAGAAGTTGCTAACAGGAAGCAGAAAAGGTTAACAGTGTCTCCAAAGGAGAAACTCTTCAACAGTGTGAATGCAGTTGAGAGAGTCTTAACATCTCTGTTATTTTTAACCATATACGAGAGATAAATTTAATATGTTGCTACCCATACAACTATTGTGTGGCCCACAGATAAAACAAACCTGTAGAAACAATTGAAGGAGCTAGTATTACTGGATATAGAGACACCAGTGTGTCTTCTACCTACGCATCCATTCTTCCGGAGCTGAAAAATGGTGCAACTCCAGGAACAGGGAGGAGAGTCATTAGTCGACCTTGGTGCCAAATACAAAAGGCAGGTGAGAATAAGATTTTCAAGTTCTTTGATTGACAAAGGTCGTGTTCTCTGCATTCAGAGTCTTGACAAGGTGACAGAAGCAGGGAGAATGACGTTGTGTAATTATGATTAGCTGGTGCCACTCTGTAAGCACAGTACAACAGCACAGAAGTGCTACTGCTTATTAAGTGTTAACAAAAGGATTTGAAGTAACAAATCCATGACAGTTTGGTGACAGTTCTTTTCCCTTCTGTCCCAAGTGCCTCTGCTCTCAAGTTCTACTTGTTACAGCCAGAAAAAATCATTCCCTGGTATGTCATATCTTAACACCATATCTACATTGGTTCAAAACTTTACTGAATTTTGGCTATTTTGGTACATTTTTTCCAACATATTAAATAGACTTAAATAAAGTAATTTTGTTCTCAGAAATTTCTAGGAAAAATTAGTTTACTGCTTTAAATGAGAATAAAAAATAACTATCAAAACATTTTTTTTTTTTTGTGTATAGAAAAAATTAATTTTTGTGGGTGCTCCACTGAGAATTTTTGGAACTTACAGGCAAAAAAATTTAAGTCTAACACAATATACAGTCCACATGACACAGCGTGTTTTTCACAAGGTTGGTCAAATTGCAATATCCTTAAACAATTTCACATCACCAAAGATCAGGAGAGATTTGATGGAAATATAGTAGATGCGGTCTTTAAAATTTCCCTGGCAGGGAAATTACACAAGGTTTCACACACTCCTGGATGTGGGCTGTGCCCTTTGAAAGAATCAGTATCCGACTGGGAAGGAGGCTGCAGAACCCTCAGGCCATTCATAATAACCAGCTCTCTCGACTTTAGATGCCACCTCATCTCTTGTCCAGATTAAGTACCTTCCATGGATGGTCCTTAATTGTGCTCCTTATTAGTTGGGTGCCTAGAAGAGAGCCTGAACTGGGAAGTCCTGAGCGCTGACTGCTCTGACTGCAATCAGGAGGGAGGGAGCTGCAAACACAAAATATCCATATATACAATATGTAGCCAAGGAGATCTGATTTTCAAGGTATCAGATCAAGCACTCAACACGAATGGCACTTTTGGCTAACACCTCTATTTCAACTCTCTGTCAGCACAATACTGGCAAAACAAATTCCTATTTGTCAAGCACTTCCATGAACTATTTAAAAAGCACATGCAGAAATTGATGAGTCTGGCTTCAGAGAAAATTTTGAATAGTGGAAAATAAACACAGCTTTGGACTGCACACTGCAGAATAAAGATAAAGCAAAGTAGTGAATAGCTGCTTACTCTGCAGGCCCTCCTCTAATCTATCCATTAAGTGAGGCTATGGTTTGTGTAGGAGATACAGAGGGATTTCTTTTGACAAAAACTTTTCTTGTTTGTTCGTTTTGTCAGAAAATACCAGTTTCTCAAACCTGCGACTTTTTGAAAATGGAAACATGTTCATCTGAATGATGTTTTTGTCAAAAGGACTTGCATGGCCCAGAGGAGGATCTCTTGTCAAAAGCTAAACTAGAAAGTTATAAACACACAGAGGCAGACCCACTCCAGAATGGCCACCAGCTTGATTGTTAAACAACACTAAATGCAGTGCCCCCACAGAAAATTCAGCTGCCTTGTAGGAGTAGATGATGGCTGGAGGTCATGTGTTTGGCAACAGCCCTCCTTCTTGTGCATCAAATACCTTTCTTGTTAAGTGCTACTTATTACAGGGAGAACTGATGCTGCCTGTGTGCTTTCTTGACACTTCCCATCTTGCTTTTCATATCCCAGAGGAGACCTTAGATCATTTAAGCACTGGAAATCTGTTCATACTCTTACTCTTTCTCTCCCTGTTTTTATTTCAGAAGGTCTAGTCTTTGTTCCTAAATGGAATTTGAACTCAGCAATGTTTTAGTAATAAATAATACTCCTCAACCCTAAAAATCTTTTTGATATTGTAGTGTGTGGTGGTGTGCACCTGCAGTTTATTATATTTGTCATGTTGTTTCTGTACAGTTCTGTAACCCTTTGTTTATTCCTGAATAGACTGCTCAGTCATCCCCCTTTTCCTTCCCATACAATTGTACACTCCTGTTCTGTATCCTTCTCCTAATTATCCTTAACCCTTCCCCTGGTCCAAAATTATTCCATCCCAAAACCATATTTGTATCCTGACTCCGCCTCCCCTTCCAGAACTTTCCATGTCAGTCCTGCTTACTTGACAGCTAATAGGTTTGAGTTGCAGGCCACTGGCTTCTCTATGATGTAACCCCTTCCTAAACCCTCCTTACTTTGACACCCATAGGTCCTTTCCCACTCTCCTCCCCTAATTTTGTCCCCATATTTAAACCCCTGCACAGAGATAGCTGATGCTCTCTGTGGTTGGCTTTTCCAGGGATCAGTTTCCCCAGTAAACTGTTTTCCTGTTTTCTAACCACAAAGAGTCGCTCTTAATCCCTTGCCCTCCAATAGCTGCGCCCAGAACACCAAAGGCAAAGAGGTTGAGGAGAGAGAACTCTTCCTCTGAGCCTTAGCCGCCTCTGAACTGGTCATCTCCCGGTGAGAGACCTTGAGTTCTAGGGTGGCCCACTCCTGCTCAGTGCCCCTCAGCCGGATGGCTGGAGCTAGTCAGGGCTGAAGAGGAGTTTTGTGTGTGTCCCCTGAGGCAGGCACAGCAGCAGTAATGCAAAACAACACAGTTGTGATCACCTTAATTCTGTCATTTCTTCTCTTTGGACTGATTTCTCAACTTTAACACAGAAAGTACACATGCATATGCACATGCCTAGTCCATAAACATTGTCAGAGTGGAAAACTGTAAATTCCATATGTTTAAGAAAAAAAAAATCATGCAATCAGTTTAAGCTAGTGCGTAAGGACTAAATTTTTATATAGCACAGTATTGACAAAAGACCAAAAAAAATCAGTTGTCCTATTCTATATACAGAATGTTCTCAGCCCTTTACAAACTAAATGGAAGTGATAGATCAATGATGAGAAGAAAAAGTGCTTCTTCTTCAAAAAAGAAAATGGTGATTAACATTTAGACAAAATTATTTGTATAAAGTTGCACTGGAAGCCTTTGACAGCATTTGTAGCTCAGCAGCTATATAATGAATACTAGTTCAACACTTTAGGTTCTTGATCATTCTTTTTCTCTTTATTTGTATCAGGTGCAGCTAACCTCTACATGATCACATTATATTTATTTTTAGATAATAAGAGAAGTTTCATGTATCTGAGTTCCACTTCTCTGAGTTTAACTTGTTCTAAAGAGGAATTATGTTTGTCTGTGTTAAAGAGCATCTTTGGACCAACGACAAGTGCTTTGTCTTTAAATGTGCACTCAGCTGTAGAAAAAAAAAGAACTGTGAGCGAGAGATTTTAATTAAAACTTGTTTTCTTTAATTTATAACTTGAGGTCAGAAAATCCAAAATTCTGCTGTTGTCAGAAGCTGGTCTTGGTGACGACATCCTGCAACTGAAGGAAGAGTCTGAACACTAGCTCCGTGTCACTCAGCTAGAAGAAATCAATTCCCAGAGACTACACTGTAATCTCAGGACTTGTTGCTGAACAAAACTATCATGACTATCAAGGAAGAGGAATGAATTAAAATAGTAAAAACATATTGTTTAAAATCACAAAGCTCAGGCTCCTGTAATGTCTTTTCTTGATGCCTCCTTAATAGTTCCTTCAAATACTATGAAGTATTTTAGAACATCTTTGATTTTGCGTTTGGGTTTGGGTTTGATTTTTTTTTCCATTCAATGCAATTATCCTTATCTATGTCGATATTGTGAAAGGATTGAACCTTTACTGTTGTACATCAGCTGTCATGCTTTGTCACTCTTGAGGGAGAAGTGTGCCAGGAAAAGGGTTAGCATTTGTTTACCCATTACTGGCACCAATGTAACTTGCAAAAATAACATCTCAAAGAGCTTTTGAAACTATTGTTTCAGAATAGGGTAATGTTTATCTAAACCAACCATGTTCCAAATGGAATACAGCACATGAACTTTTGTCTTCTAGTTTGTCCTCTTGTTTCCTGCCATTTCATACATTTTAATACACAGAATCAATGAGGAATAAATATGAGGTGAGGAAGTCCTTAATGTCAAGTGAATATCCTTAAAGGAAGTCTGTTCAGAAAGTACAATGCAAACCTCATCACAGAGAATGGATGGAAAATAATTTAGGGTAAAAGTCACACTAAACTCAGCAGACTGTTTCTAGTGAAAGACTAGTGAAGACTGAAAAGGGGACATGGGTCTGGAAGAGCTCTTGCTTAGTTTTAGACATTCACAGAATCATAGAATCAATTAGATTTGAAAAGACCTTTGAGATCACCAAATCCAACCTTCGAGCAAACACCACTATGTGAACTATATCATGGCACTAAGTGCCACATCCAGTTTTCCTTAAACACCTTTAGTGATGGTGACTCCATCACCTACTTGGGCAGCTAGTTCCAATATTTCATCACCCTTTCTGTGAGAATAACTGGTCTTACTATTGAAGACTGAGGCAAAGAAGCCATTGAGTACCTCAACCTTTCCCTCATCTTTGGTGACTACTTTCCCCTCCTGTTCAATAAATAATGAAGATTTTCCATGGCCTTCCTTTTGTTATTAATGTATTTATAAAACCACTTTTTATTATCTTTTACAGTAATGACCAGATTAAATTCTAACTGAACTTTTGCCTTTCTAGTTTTTTTTCTACATGACCTAATGATATCCTTATACACTTCCTAAATTGTCTGCCCCTCTTACGACAGGTGTTACACTCCCTTTTTTCCCCTGAGTTCTTGTAAAAGCTCCCTGCTCAGCCAGGTCAGTCTTCTTTCCCACCATCTTGTCTTTCAGCACATAGGGACAGCCTCCTCCCGCACTTTCAAGAGTTCTTTCTCAAAATGTGTTCAGCCTTCCTGTTGCCCTTTGTTCTGAAGGGCTGCTTCCCAAGGGACTTTCTGAACCAGTGTCCTGAACCAGTGTCCTGAATAGGCCGAAGTGTGGCCTCTGGAAGTTCAAAGTAGAGGTCTTGTTGACCCCTTTCCTTACATCACTGAATATTCAGAATCCTATCATTTCATGGTTGCTGTGCCCAAGATGGCCCCAACCACAACATCTCCCACCAGTCCTTCTCTGTTTGTAAACAGCAGGTCTAGTGGGGCACCACCACTGACAGACTCACTTACCAGCTGTGTTATCTTCCATAGACTCCAAGAATCTCCTCAATTGCCTTCTTTCCACTATGTTGAGTTTCCAGCAGATATCCGGCAATTAAATTCTCCCAAAAGTAATGAAACATCAGCCAGCTGCTTGCAGAATAATTCATCCACCTGATGAATTCAATCCTCCTGATTGGGTGTTCTATAACACACTCCCACCAGTTTGTCTGCCTTGTTAGCCTTCCCCCTGATTCTCACCCATGGGCATTCAACCTTATCATCATTATCCTTGAGCTCTCACTCCATAATGTACAAAGCCACCCCACTGCCTCTCCTTCCTCTCCTGTCCCTTATGAGGAGCTTGGAGTCATCCATTGCAGCACTCCAGTCATGTGAATCATTCCATCATGTTTCAGTCATAGCTTTCCTGATGCACAGTGGCCTCCAGCTCCTCCTGTTTGTTATTCATACTGTGTGCATTGGTGTAGATACACTTCAGCTGGGCTACTGATTTTGGCTTCTAACTATTGTGTGCTGCCCCTAGGCTCCTCTCTAATGAGCCTGGCCTTACCTCCTTCCCCCTTCAAGCTGAATGCTTCAGGTAAAAGCCTGCATTTTGTGGGGGTCCTTGCTAGTCAGTGGGAAATCTAAAGAGTTAGTAAGTGGCTGGGTTGTCCATAGGGCCCTACTGGTTGCAGAGGGACTGGGATCAGCACTCTCCTAAGGTGAAAGGAAAGACTCCTTGGAAATCTGGGCTTCTCTGCTTCCTAATCAGTTGCTTTGTTTATGGGGAGAAAGTGTACTTAAGGCTATTTCCCTCTGCATCCCAAACACCCCTCATTCTAATAGAGGACAGGTTGAAGGACACAATAACCACAGGATTAGTCTGCAAAAATTGATACGTGTTTTGCTTCTTCAGACAAACTTGTATTACATGGAAGGTAACTGTTCTGTACCCCTGCCTGGTGATAGCTTCTTCCAGGTGAACAGAGTTGCATGGCTTATAACTAGTTTGTGCCTAGTTCCATGAAGGTAGTATGGAGAATTTTCATTTCAGGAAAATCTTGACATATACTAAAGTAGTTGTAAACTAAATAGCACAGTAGTGAAGGTGCAATTGGTTTTCTTTCAGGGATACAATATGTTTTAGAAAATATTTTCCATGTCTCACACATTCTGGCTTTCTTAAATTGGACATTTATTATCTATAATTGCATATAATTCACTGACACTTAACAAAAAATATTCCTGGAAAACCTTTTAATCAACTGCCAACACACTTTGGGCATGGAAGCAATCAGGAGTGAGTGTGTTCAGAGGCTGGAATTTTCAAACAACAGTGAGGAAGTCAGTCACCTAATTAAATTGAAAGGGAATAAGGCATTTATGTCTTTCAGAGCAGTTCGAAAAAATCTCAGCCTTATTTTCTTATGGGTTCAGACACAGATGTTCTCATATAATTCTGGATTATTTCCATTATCTCATTTGGGTGCCCATGAAGGGTCAACCTTTATCTCTGATGTTCTTGCAGTCTTTATCACCTCTCTATCATCCGTCATTCAGAACACATTCTAACAGATTTTCCTCACTTATGCTTATACACATTGGTCAGAGTGTTTAAGGCCATGGGGGGGACTTGATCTTTCTAAGTGTGCTCCTTCACTTCCCTCTTTAAATTCTAATACACATCCACTGGATCCTGCTCAGGTAGTTGAGCATTATTGATTGTATGATCTTATAATGCACTTTGTGTAAATAAGAAGAGAAATCTCTGTCTTTCATTCTCCCTCTAACCCTGCTGTTTTGAAATAATTGTAAGTTTTTGTAGTAGTTACAGGGGCTGGGACCAGTTTATCACTATGTGTGTATAACCAAAAATTGTATATTTATGACATCCCTTTATGTCATTTCTGATGGGCTGTTAATAATAAATCATTGGTAGCAGCTACCCAGGGCACACCTCACACCCCAGGCTACAATAGATAAGGAAAGAGATCCGGGGAGACATTAACACCTCCACACCCAGCTGAAGGGGGCCTGTCTGCTAATGGAACCAGCTGCACTGACACAATAGGCACTTACAATGGCCCAGGTCATCGAAGAATCCAAAACTATTCCAGGACTCACAGAGTTAA
>WEIV01023340.1:4681-46319 GCA_013390005.1 Calyptomena viridis
TTCAACAGGCTTGAGCTGTTGCTGTGAATTACAATGAATGCTACTTGCTGGCTCATGTGTCCGGGTTAATTTCAGGGTAGATACCTTACGTTTTTGAGACTGTTGCCTTTGGCCTTGATGGAGAGTAGTATTAATACCAGCTACTGTGCTTGTGCCTGCACTGGAGACTGAGGTCAGTGGTTTAATGATTTTTTGTGCATAGGACACGCTTGTGTTAGATATTTGAGAGGACATTGTGTCCTCAACAGACTTCTCGTTAGTGTAATAGACAGTATCTGTGGGATGGTGTTTAGCCGGACCGTCTGTTACTGCCTGGAGATCAATTTCATTCTTGTGACTAGTTACTCTTGCTTTCCAAAAACTTTCTTTTCTAGGGGGTGGCAGAGGTGCCTTATTTGCCAAAAGCATCCACACACAGCAAAATAACATCAAAGAAGAAACAGAAAGAAAGTAAATGTTAGCAGAAGATATAACTCAGTTTGATTTTTATCTTTAAATAAAGGAACTGGCAACTTAAGGGGCTTCATCCCAACATTTCTCAATTCAATGGACAATAAAATGGTCAGTTTCCCACCACCTTTTCCCATGCAGGGCTGTACAGCTTCTGCTTCTGTTTAGAAAACCAGACGTTCCATTTGCTCAGAGTGAACTGGGATCAGAAGGGAACCCACAATCCTCCATTTTCTTTTAAAAAACAATTATTACACTGAGTAAGAATTACTACTGTAAAATTGTTCAGATATATAAGTACTCCATGATCTGAGATATCAAGCTATTATTCACAGGTAATATATAAAACACACAGAGCCTTTTAAACCTTTGAATTAAAATAGTAACAGTAGAGACAATCTTAAATTTGGTAAGTTGATATATTTTTTGACAGATAAGTCTGTTTCCAAGTAGGGTTTTTTTTAATGTGCTCTAATTACATTGTTCTTCAAAACAAGCAGAAGCATTTTCTACCTTATAATTAATAACCCCTTATTCTCAGATATTTTGATGACTGGTGCATTTTTCCAAGTGTAAACTATTAATACTCTTTGAAGTCTGGGAACACTCCTAGAAAGCTTATACTTGTGTATGACCTACTTCTATTTAGCTGTCTCTCTTGCTCATTGAAAGCAATTTCTGGTAATTAACTTGGAGGCATACAGTGTGTGTGAGAGAATTCTTCATCTATGCAGTAAACCAGTTTGTAATAACCCATACATATAGGTGATTTGCACTATCTGGAAGACATCAGGACAATGTTCCATAGAGGTATCCCATCTATATGTGCTACCCCCCAGAATAACCCACACAGAAATGGCACAGCACGAAACACTGTGTGCTCAGTTTTACCTGAGTTGGTGATTTTTTATCTTGTAGATTTGGCCGCACACTCCTAAAACCTTTTGCTGAAAGAGATGAACTGCTAGCGTCTCCATTCAGGGTCTCTCTACTTCCATTATTGTAAGATCTCCAAGCTTTTGTAAAGAAAAAAGAATCAAACCATTTTTTTTGGTGTATTATTCGTAGATCTTTATATTGCTCTCAACATAGCAACCAAGGTACTAAACAGACTGTGGAAAAGTTCAGCTGCTACACAACGGACATTGCTGCTGTTATTACCATGGAACTTAAAAGAACAAGGCTAAAGCTGCCACGCTACAAAATATTGGTCTTTAAATTTTAGAAAACTCAAGCACTGACAATTCTGCTGGTATTGGGCAGTTTGAAATTTCCTCACAACTTTCATGAGGCTATGGATTTTAACCTTGGGAGTCTGTCTGAGATGCTGGTGCTTCAGCCCCTGTATAAGGCAGGCTGAAGTACTTTCACAGATTAGGTTCTTGAACTTCACAGCTGTGTTGCATTTTGAAAAACATCCCAGCACACAAAGTTAGTTGGTCATGGCAGTTTCACATTTCACCACACTCCCCAATTAATTGTTCCAATAATTATCACAGAATCACAGAATTAACTAGGTTGGAAAAGACCTTTGAGATCATCAAGTCCAACCTATGACCTAACACTATCTCCTACTGCCAAATCTGAATGACACCTCAATTTTCTAACCAAGCAACCATGTTTTTTTCTCCATACTCAGACCTGAGATGTCCTTAAGGCGTTGGCCAAACATAGAGGAAGATGCTGAAGACAAGAACTGTAAGAAGCTGGGAAAAGTAACACATTTTGTGAGCAGGCTGCTAAGTGAGGTGGGCAGAACTTGCAATCCTGAGTAAGGCACTGAAAAGGAAATAGCAAGTACCACTGAATGGTGCCACAGTGATAAAGGTGGCAAGTTAGCAGTCTTTCTTCCACACAGTTCATTTTTCTGACAACATATTCTGTGTTATAGAAAATAACTGCTTTCAAATGAGACCTGAATTTGAAATCTTAACCATTAGCAATTACGATTACAATTTCAGCAGTGCTTTCCTTAAAGAATGAGAAAGCATGGAGTAGTGAAATCATATAAATAGAAGATGGTTGTAATGGTATTACACTGATGCATAAATAAAACAGTGTTTTATTTACCTGAATCTGGAGATTGAGAATCAGACCCTGAAAAAGAAATATCCAATACTAATTTGTGTTAGAAGTAAATTAATTTTGCAAAACCACACAGTGGTATTGATAAGAAGCAGTTCTGCCTGTCTACTGAATATTTTGTATGTTTCTATTGTTTTGAACATTTTTAGGAAAACATGCTTACTCTGGCTTCCAAAAATAATTTTAAAACAACATTCAGATTCTTTTCCTTTGAGAAGTGTTTTTAAATGAAGTTTCAATAAACAAAGTTTGTAATAAACAAAACCTCTTTTTCATGCTATGTTATTTTGCAAAAAGAATCCCCAGGTGACATGAGACCTAAAATACCTAACAAGGACGAAATTAATTTATAAAAACCAGATTTTTCCTAAGTCTTCTTAATTTTTTTCATTAATGGCTCTTAAGTATAGACAGAGAGAAATTAAGACCCCTTTTTAAAGAGCATTCTGGAAGTAATAGATCTGTCAGTGGAATAGAATATAGGGTTATCCTTCTCCTTGCAAACTAACATGGCAGGAATTCATAATACTATAAAAAAAGCCAGTTAGGAGTAGTATCTCACAGGTTAGTGGTTATACCTGAGGCCAATAGGTTTGGAGAACTCTGAACTCTCTTCACAGCTGTTAATGTGACAGACATGGCAGCACGTTTGCGAGCACACCCACCGCTATCTGGAAGCACAAAACAATACAGACAGCAGCCCCAGACAAAAGGAGCAAGCACATGCAACATATCACAGTGTGAGATATGCCAAACATATATGAAAATAAACGTGCAGTTAGGGAACTGCTGCAGAAATGTGTGAATTTGCAAATTTGGCAGATTAGCAGAATACATAAAATTTCACAAACTTTAAACAATAAACCTCACAGAAAATAAGCAAAGAAAGTAATAGTTAATACTTAATCCACTAGGAAAATATATACATTCTGTTACCTGAAAGACTGCTTAATTACAGCTAATTAGTAGAAAGAAAGTAATCAAGATAAAGGATTAAGCATTTCAGAGTAATATTAATCAGTAATCTACGCTGTAAAACAATTTCATTGAACGCTTTAGGAAGATACCATTCATAAACTAAGCTCACGTCTGATCAGCTGACAGAGTATTTTTGTTAAGTCTTTTGAATCCTTTATGCTCAAGAAACAAAATTACTAGGGCATACTTTTTTTCTCATTTTGGTGGAACATCCTTGTTCCCCCTTTGCCCTTCTTTTATCTAATAGAAGATAAAAAAAATATATGTCTGAAACGGAATAACATTCTGAGGGAATGACTAGAAATTTAAAATAATTTCAAACAATGAGGAATGGAAAAAATCCCTTTCTTCTGGATCCTGCCCTTCTTTTTTCCTTACTCTGCTCCTCTCTCACTAGAGCTGTCATTGCATTTTATAAATACTCTATTATTAGAAGACAGCTTTCCTACAACTTAGCTTTTTAGCAACTCTATTATAGTTGTAAAAGCAAGTTAATAAATATTCTTCTACTTATATATCTAACTAGAATATTTTCTGCTCTTCATAATAATTAATTTTTAATAATTAATTAAATTTTCATATTCAATATTAGTGACATTTCAAATAGAGTCCCACTGAAATCAAGAAATACAAGTACGATAAAGGCCTTTTTTTATTTCTGTGACATATACAGGGAGTTTTATAAAATTATGCTTAAGGAAGACCTTTTCATAGAAAGTATTTCCTGTGATAGCAGTAATTAGAACCACAGAGCCATCTTTAACCCACATCTGCAAGAGAAACTAGTTCCTGGTATTTCTTTGCTCATTCCAGTATTCCCCTGAATTAGCAGGGTCCTTTGGCCATCAGTCCTGCACGATATGCATTAAGTAGCTGTAAACATTGGCAAACATCACAACCACTGCCTCAGGTATGTGTGGTACCAAAGACTCATTGCCAATTCCAAGGCTGAAGGCAAAAGGCCAAATGATTTCAGTCAGCAGTAGCTGAAAGCCATACATTACCTGCCATCAATTACTGTCCTTGTACATGTGAAACAAAGGCAACAGCTATCAAATCTGCATCTTTGTTTTGGTTTGCTTACATAAATATAGAATGGCAATGGTAATTAAAATCACATTTTCCATTCTTGCATTCCCTCTCCCTCACCATCTACATACACCAGAGGTAATTCCAAGGAGATTTGATGATGTGTTAATACTGAGGTTCTGTTTTAATCTGAATATCGGCAGACTTTGACAGCATACTATATTTAATACAAGCTAACAGGCAAACCATTTTGTTATACTGTCACATCTTTCATTAAAACAAAGCAATACTTTTTTGTAATTTTTCAAGAGCTACCTTCCTGAATTTCATGATAGGGAAACTGAGGTGGGAAGAAAGGAAGACCACAAGAAAACTGACTATGAATATTGCATTATTATAACTTCAGGAAATTCTGCTTCAATTTCATCTTTTCATGATTCATTTTTTCATTTTCATGAGTCAGAGTTTTATACTTATTGGACCCATAATCTAGCAAAGTGTTTGAAATGGCTTCATACAAGATAAATAAAACAGATGTTATAACTTACCATACAGATATATGCATACAATAGTTATCCCTAGATATAGACGCCTATATGCAAGTCTGTATATGCATTAATTATCAGTATCTGTACAAAATAATGAAAGCCAATCAGCACTTAATTTCGACATAACTGCACATTGATACCATATCGAGCTGTGAAGAATTTCTGGTAGAATATGAATGTCTGTGGTCAAGCACATATTTATGCATGATGGATTTCACCTTCCCATCTTTGTTCAGGCCAGGCATCTGTTAAGTCAAGGGCATCGTATCTGAATAAGAATCACTCTGCCTCAAAAGAAGCAGTTTACAAACTGCTTCCTGTATCTGCACAGCCTTACACAGTTAACTTCAACAGCCTTATTCCAGCCTGTATTCCTTTTCCATAGCTACATCAAATTTCCAGCAAATACCAGCTATATTCACCCAAATAACACCAAAAAGCTCTAAGTCTGGAGTACAGAGTATTAAGAAACAACAAGGGAGACTGATCTTCTGCTCATTTCACTTGCAAACTATAAACAATTAATATTGCACAGCTGTTACTTTAGGAAAAAATGAGGCTATGTGAAACAATCTATACCAAATGTATGCATATAAAAAAAAAATGTGGGCAAATATGTATACACATACTCACAATTCTTTTGACCTGAAAAATTCTTCAGGGATGAGCCCTGTCTTATTAGATATTGCTTTAACATTGAAGGAAAGGAGACCTGAACCAACTAAGGTCTACAAGCAATACTAGAATATGAAGTTGGGAAATAACTCACAATCAAAACAGCTGCCTAAAACTCCAGCTTCTTTTTCTCTCCCTCCCTTAACTGTGTCTCTCCACATTTAACTCTTTTTCCCTAAATTCATAACCCCAACAACTGCTCCCACTACAGACAGCACCACCCTAAGTGAGCTGTATCTCCATTTGACAAATAGGCTATTGGTTGGATTCTTCTCCAAAGCAGGATGGAGCCAATTCAAAACATCACTTTCATTCAAGAATAAGGGGTGGGTTTCTTGGAAAAACTCTTTTGAAGAGTCAGCAAAAGCAATGGCATCAATAACGTTGGCAAAGGTGAAAGGATGGTGACTTTGTGTGAAGGGGTGAAAGACAGGGTAGGAAATTTTTAACAAGCTTTTACACCTCAAAGGAAAGATAAATGGCATCCAAACATATCGTTTACTGATTATTATTCTATTCACTGTACTTACAAATGGTATCATCTTTTCTGTTGTCTGCATAGTGAATTCTAGTTCAGAAGTTTTTAGACCAGGGTTTCTTACTCCTCATTTGCAATCTGACCTTCTGAGGCAAATAGATAGCATTGAATCCAACAGTCCAATACAGACCAAGCTGCTGCCTCTCCATGTCTCTAGGTCCAACCAGCAAGAAGACTGGAGATGTGCTCCTAGCAGACACATATATACACCCCATACATACACAGCTGGACACACAGCTCTGAGCACTCACACCAACACAGATGGAACAATGGTCTCACTCCCCTGCCCTCTCTGGCTGAGCAGGATGAAGGTCCACATATACAGGATCAATCTTTCCAGCAACGGGGCTCAGACACTGAACCTGCCACTCATTCCATGCCTGGACTGCAGGGCAGAGGGTCTCCTGGGACAGCCCTGGGAGGGTCTTGGACAAGGGAGGCCCTTTGTTCCTTGGGATGACTTAATTTGTGTTCCTGCCTGCTGTTGTGTCCTTGTGCACCTCTAGGCTTGCAGAAATAGGCCTTTGATGGCTCCTGTGAGGTGCCTGGGAGTAGCCTGGTAGGGCAGGCTATTACTTGGGCTTCCCCTCCTGCTACCACTTCTCTGAACTCCTCTGTGCCTGTGCAGACAACCTTTTGTCACATAATCTACATTGACCAGTGAACCTATTATTATTTGTTTCTTTGATGCAGCTAAAAAATAAATTGTTTGTAGAATCCATGCAATACTGAAGCCCACCTAACTTACTTTAGTGACATAAAAGCGGCTTCACAATCTATCCAGGAACTCTGCATGAATCCAAGAAAGTCTACTCTTATCTCTCAGACAAAATGTAAGAGTCTAGTCCATGGAATAGAAGAGACTAATGGAAGACTGATGTTTAACAAACAGAAAATATTTGCAGTCTTCCAGAATTGCATTATTTTCATTCTTGGCTGCTCTTTATGTGCTTCATATAATGCAAACAGCTAACTTGTTTAATAACTTTAAAACTAGATGCATTAATCAAGAATGATCTGTGTGAAATTCAGCCAAAATATTTACAGATGAACACTAAGAATCTGTTTCAGCCTATTAACTTGTATCCATTTATTATTCTTCAATGCAATTACTTCTCTCCTGACATCAGCTATGCACATACATATGTATAATGAACAATAAGTACATTTATCCTGTGTTTTAATTTGATGTAAGCATCATGGGTGGCTCATTTTCTGTGATATAGTCAATCAAGTCTCCAAGTTGATGTTCATCAACCTGTAAAATACATGAAGACTTACTGAAGAAAACCCCTATATAAAGTTTAAAATACTATTCTGTTGCTGATTGCTTAGTCTGGGTTTAAAAAGGTACACATTCTACTAGACTACTATTTTTAGATTATGACAGCATTGAACACCAAAAGGAAGCATGATCCCGAAGAACCTTTGGTACTTCTGAAAAACTCCTCTATATCTTACCTCTATTTCTTTGCTTTTGCAAAAAAGTTTCATTGCATTATGCTCTTGAATATTCCTTCCTAACGTGGTACAGAATTAACATCAAATGGTAAAAATCACTCCCATATATGGTAGAGTATTGAAAACCAAAGTTCTTCAAAACATTTTCTCAGTAGACAAAAATATCTTTCATAGGGTTTGCTGAGACAGACTGCCAAGTCTGCAGCCAAAGGGAACACTGTATTAGAGAAGCCCAGTCTAAGCAGTATATTTACTTTTTCTTTTTAAAGCTGCATATACATTGGCTTTGCCACTCCGGCAGTTACTGGCATCAAACTAGAGTGCTCATTTATCTGCAGGAGTCATTAATGAAATGCGCATTTTTAAAACAAACTAGTGGCACATCAAGAGTATCTGATAACCTCCAACTGCATCATGCACAAATTCCTGTTATAAAGCAGGGAAGTTAAAAAAACCCAAAATAAAACCGTAGCACTCATGTTCAAAGACAGCATAGTGTAAAAAATAAAAAAAAGAAAAAAAGAAAAAAGAACCAGAACACTATGCAAAACAGCCTCCACCTGAGTCAATCTCTTTCTTAATGAAGTGATGCTGTAAATAGGTGCAAAGATGGGTGCAAGACCTTCACTTTTACACTCTCCTCACAGGTTTGGGGTTTTTTTGGTTTTGTTTTTTTTTACAGTTAGGAAACAATCTACACCAACAGAAATGATATGAAATACCATTTTTTTGTCAATATCTTCTTTTACTGCAGCTGGTAACATTCACATTAATATCAAGCATATACAAAATGAAAAATGTTTTCACTGTGTAAATGCAGAGCAGACTAAAGTGTAGCTTACAGTCACAATATCCTCAAGTAACTGGAAAGGATTTCAGGTGTGTTCAGGCTTTAAAGTCTGTTTTCAAGGCTCATGTGTGATCAGAAGACTCCCAATCCCCAGTAGAAGGCATTCAGCCACAGATTACTTAAGTAAAATCCTAAATCTGTCTCTCTTGAGAATTCCTAACTTACATGAAAAATCTTAGTACCATATTGAACAAAGACATACTTTAGAGCTGCAGTAGCACAAGCCGACAATTTACCTCTTTATCCATATTTTTCGAAGGAGAAGCCATAAAATTACTTCTATCATATGATTTTAACTTGTATGATGGCAATGCACAACATAATAATGTATGAGGATTAGCCAAATTACTTCTAAAATTACAGTTCGATAAAGCAAGCCATATTTCAGTACTACCTTAATTATACAGACTGCCAAGTTTAGGAAAGATATCTTCACTAAAAATGTGAGAGGAGGAAACAAATTTCAAATCATATTTTTATAAATGAAAAATACACCACCTTGGTGAGCATTTGAAAAATAATTAAGAACAATCAAAACTTTGAGGGGAAAAAAGCACAAACTGAACCGAGAAAATTAGTTTCTCCTGCTTATTATATTTACAACGGTCGTGTTGAGTGAGCTAATATATTTTAATTTTGTATTAAAAAATCTGTCCAAAAACTGGGTCCTACAGAGTTCCAGTTGTCTGAGAGAAAGTCAAGAAGCCTTATTATTCAGTGATCTAGATAATGGCAACCTGTATCATGAAAAAGCTAATCCCTCTAATTTAGAGTATGCTGCTGAAATTCAGACTTCAAAGGTAGTTCAGGTCCTCAGGTCCCACTTATCATGTCAGCTGTCATGGTGCAGCACTATGGTCAATTATGAAATCACTGGTTTGGAAAGGATGGATGTCTATCCTTGTGCCACAGTTAATCTGCCAACCAGACAGTTCACCTATGGAGTCTAAAAAGCTGACTGCAACTGAAAATTTACACCTGACGTGAGGCCAGGATTTCAGCAGTCCATTTTCAAGTTGCCTACTCTCACCTCCAGTACAAATAGCAGCACTATCTACTGACTTCAATAATCGAGGAGCAAATATTAGTATGCTGTCAATAAGCCATGAAGACAACTTCCTATACAGCACTTAATTTGGTTGATACATCTGTCACAGTAACTTGAGAGAAAATACAAACCACTGTAAGTACAAAATAGTTATCCTCACCTGATAGGAAAGCGTAGCTAGTACAGGGCAGCAATTTATATGCCCCTTAATTTAGTGACAATACAGAATGAAAACAAAGCAGTTTTAAAGCATGTGCATTTTCTTAGGAAAATGTGATAATTTAATACCACTTTTCCATAGCTGTTATGTCCTCATATTATGTAATTTCACATAAAACATACACACACAAAACTGATACTATTAGCTTAAACACAGAAGGCTAAACATGCATTTATATTTCACGTATCCATATATATCCATACACAGAAAAATATGTATGTAAATTTTATATATGGAATACAAATGCACATAAGCAGGCACAATACTAAAATATCTTTCTTAATTTGAGTTCAGCACCAACTAAAGTTCAATTTTTTCATGAAATTTCGAATAAATTTGTGATCTTCTCTGCTCACAAAACAACACACAAAAGAAAAAATCTCACTGATGCAGCATACCTGTGTTCATTTTGACACTGGAGGATTTGCTACAAAAGTCTTCAGATTTCCTGTGGAAAATAAAATGATCTATTAATTTGCACAGGACAGGAATGTGTGGTACAAA
Organism: Calyptomena viridis; assembly: GCA_013390005.1. Classification (NCBI taxonomy): domain Eukaryota; kingdom Metazoa; phylum Chordata; class Aves; order Passeriformes; family Eurylaimidae; genus Calyptomena; species Calyptomena viridis. The sequence continues at coordinate 15,068 of WEIV01023340.1, forward strand.
ATGGCAGCAGGACTTTTTGGAGGGGTGGAGAATCACTGTGATAGAAATGGCAGTCCTATTTTAACACATCTTTAATTAAATTGGTACTGCTTGTCCTTCCAAAGTTAAAGATGAGCTGTCACTTCCATTATAAGCCACCCTATTTTCAACTGTTTAGTATCTCTGCTGTAACCACTTGCTTCAGAATAAAAAAGCCAGTGACTAACTTTTGCTCTTGAAACTAAAAACTAAAAATTATTCCCATACAGGAATGTGGAAATATTTTTAAAGGCTGCTTGCAAGGTTTATTCACTCCTTTATGCAAACAGAAACACGGAAAGAGTAGGTCTCTTCAAGTATTTTCTAAGCAGCCAAAGTTACCAGGTCTTTTTCAGTGGTTTATAAGCAGATGTTGTTTTCATCCAGTGATTTAATGTGTCTCTACAGACAACACTAACATTCTTAATGTTGCTAGCTGTATTTTAATGCAAAAAATCAGGGCACGTGTCTTGGCATCCACATGAATTCGTATCAAAACTCTCAATGAAATCAACAGGTACTGTGAATGAAGTCACTATACACCAATGTGCTTTTTAAAGGTAATAATTTGCACCCAAACAACATCAAGTGCACACAAAGGTTGACTCTATTTATATGTATCAGCTCTATACAGTACTTATAACAAACAAATAGTAAAACACCACAAACCAAACTACGATTGTAGAAAGAGCATGACATCCTACCTTAAGAGCCGACTTTAACCTATTGATATCACAGGATAAACTAGACACTCTTTTCCAACTACTACCAATTTATGCCACAGCTTTATCTTAGGATCAAGAGCTTTAATATCACTTCTATTCAGGCTCTTTAGAGACAAAAAGATAGGTACAGAAAACATTTCCAATGGTATTTTGTATACCGGCCAATCTCAGCTGTATTGCTACATATATGCTGCTTATTATAATTTACTTTAGTAAGTGAGCACACACACTGGAGGCCAAAATAGTGAGGGCTAAAACAAGTCATTCTCCCTTTGCACTACTCCCACATCAGGTTCAGGATAAAACAAATGGAAAAATCAGAATTTTTAATGTAATACAGCTTCAACAATAAATTAAAGATACAAAGTGCCTGGCTATGTTGGAGTAAGCTGGAAGGTATGCATAAGGCACTGTTTTTATAATGGGATACTCGAGGTGCTTATTAATACAAATAAACAAAATATCAAACAGAATTCCAATTCAACTCTACAAGAATCCTGAATTAACTGTATCTTTTAGGTAACATGTATATTGCTGTATTCTCTTGTATTCATAACAAGGTCAGACATTCAACTGTTAGAAAAAATTAAGTGTTTTTCAGAAATTATCTGAACTCTTCTGCTATTATCCAGTCAGTTTTGTGACAAAAAAAGCTGCATGTTAAACTTCTTGAGGACTATGGAAATAGATAATTGGCAGTGAATAAAGTTTTATGACATTATTTTTATGCTGTAGCTGTGAGCAAACTACCTCCGAGAATTTTCAAAACATGTTTCAAAAAGTAAGGCAAATTCTATTTTATTTATATTTTGATAAATGGTCTTATACTGAAATTTTAAATTTCTTTAACAGCTGCAGAATATTTTCACAGCCTCAAATTCCCACAGCGTTTTCGGTCTTCTAAAGGAGATACCCTTTTCAAGCTTTCTTTTAGCTTGGAACTGAATCACTGATGGTACCACATGCAAGCTATGAAATACGAAATACATGGTGTTTATTTTCAGACCCAACAAGTACAGGACTTTTGGAACACTGCAGAGCCAAAATGATTTCTAGCAGGTGGCTTCGATATATTTACCCAAAGCATGCTTAACTCTCACTCATGTTTTAACAGACAAAACTCAGTTTTAGCACCACAGCTTTGTCTTCCTAAGTTTCTATCAGAACAGCTTAGGTTGCATTGCTGACACTCAGTGAGGGACTGCATAAAAATGACTAACATTTCCACATTAGTCTAATTTTGCTGAAGAACAAATTAGTCTTGCATACCTAAAAAGTACGCATGTAAATCAGGCGATCCAAATTGCACTCATGCAAACAGCAGGCCTTGTATTTAATGCAAAAATTATTTTGAATTCCTTGCTTCTAAAGAGCTAAAGTACCATTCAAATACTTAATGATACCAGCAGTAGGAGCCAAATTAATTCAGTGAAATTAAGAGCCTTATGCCTGAAATTATTTTATTCAGCATTGTTTCAATCAGTCTTTAAGATCATTGCTTCAAAAAGTTTCGGGGCAGGGGGACAGTGGCAGTGGGGAGCAAAGGGCTGGGTTTTTTTCCGTACTTTTGTTCCTTCTTCATTGCTTTCTGAAAATTATTTTTTGCGAATGGGTTTGCAGAGGCGAGATGAAGATCCCACTGCAAGCATCAGACACTTCATTGCCAAAATGGACAATGGTCAGCTAAGACACTCAGCTAAGACACTCAGCTCTCAGACAGCTAAAGCTGCAACAGAAGGAACGCCCATTATGATTGCACAGACACAAAGCACTTCTGGAGTGCATGAATTTTCAATGAAATCAGAGACTGCTGTTCAGTCGCCTACATCAGGCAAGTTTTCTGCTCAGCTCACACCTGATGTTAGATGCTGAGGTAAAAGAACACGAAGTTTAACCACAGCAGCATGCCTAACTTTTGCAGAGGTAGATTCAAGATTAATCTTCATGGCATTCTTCTATCGTTGGCTTCATCTGGAAGAGGTAATGCAGTAGGAAATGAATCACAGTGCTAATGCACAAGAACAGGTCTGTCAGGTTGCACACAACTGCAGTTACCACTGCTACATTTAGTTTCACTAAATGCATAATACATATTCCTGTGCTATTTCTTGATAACACTACAATGATCACCTTAGCTCAGCAATACTTTGCATTACAAGAGGCTACTGAAAAGACTCATGGGAATCTCATTGACACCACATCTATTTTCTCTAAAAGACCCTGATACCTACTTGTGAATGCTGCTTCTGTTTCTGGTAAGTTCTTAAGTGTGGGGTGCTTCAGGAAAACATTCTGTCACCCCTGCTGTTCCACATTCATATAGAGCTATAAAAAGGGTTAGTGAGAAGTCAAGGAAGGTTTCCCCACCCTCGGTTTATTCATGAGTCAAGATGGACGTCTTTAGTGTAGGGGTTTAATTCTGTTCTTGAGCAGGTGTTAGAGCACCTACGGCCACTAGGGCAGGACCTCTAAAATCCAAAAGACAACAACTAAGTAAATGTGAGCAAGTGCTTTGTGAATCAAAGCCTAAATGAGGAGGCTGATGCAAACCCCTGTTTGCATCTCATTCAAATATCAACAGTCATTGTTGATAACCACAGTCCAGAACTACTTAAGGATAGAGGGCCATCAGATACTAGAACATTCTTTCCACATAAAATTCTGGAAACAAATGGGAAGTAAAAGAAAGGAGAATATTTTTTTCTTTTTTTTAAGAACACGTAGAAACTCCCAAAATTATCCTTACAGCTTTACTAATAACTTCATATGTTACAAATTCCTAAATGCCACATCACAAAGGCATCCAAGCTCATGGACAACTTTCAGTGTCTTTCTCCCTCCTGCTCCGCAGCCATGGAAATCCCAGGCTTGCTAGCTGTGTAGCTACAGGGGGCACACTCTTGAATATTAGTACCCAGGTACAGGAGAATCCAACACAGGAATCTATGACTGATCATTCTCTATAAGCACATCAAGGGATTGCACATAAGTAGAGGAAAGAAAAGCACTATTAACCTTTTAATTTATCTTAAAGGTAAGTTAAAAATCATAAAGTAGTTTCTGTGTATGACAATTGTTAAAATCTGAAGCACTTATCAGGAGTGCTGTGGTCAGACTTAAAATCCTGAACTTGACGAGTGAGTTTGAAAAGTGCGACTGTTTGAAGGCAGGGGAATAAATCTGATGACAGAGGAACTTCTTTCCAGACCTTACAAACTTTTTCCAAAGTAATTTTTCTGAGAATGCTATAAATGCAATAAGAGAAACTAGTATTATCTCTTGATTCCCTGTGTTTCTTCATCAAACAGAGAAAACTAAATGTCTGATAAGCAAAGCAAAGACTACACATTCCTAAACTGAATGTTCCTTACAGCAATTTTTGTTATTGCATACAGCATTAGTAGAAAAATTTTGAACACTTGTATTTAAATTGGTATCAAAATAAAGTCTTTCTCTCTAGAGAAAAAACTTGAATTCAAGCTTAAAATTTTGCCTGTTTGTAGCATGATTCTTACTAGATACATATTTTGACTTGCCATGTACTGAAAAGCAAACTTAAGTGAAATTTCTGCACTTGGTTCTAAATAGTGTCATCTCAAAATACTTCTCAGACGCTTCAACAGCAGAATATTTTCCTAAAATATAACTTCAAGTATAAGAGGATACCAAGAAAGTTATTCAAGCTGACAACATTCTGTACATTTTACTGGTTATTTTTACAGCTGCAAAAGGAAGGAGGAGGACAAGGTGTTGCTTTTATATTCTGCATCTCCTCCTCCACCACTAGAGAAAATTTTATTAATAATTCCAGTCATGCCTGTGGTGTTTGTGCCTTTTTAATTATTATTACTGCTTAAATATAAAAAAAAAAAAAAAAGAATAGTTCCTTTAACTGACTAAAGGTTAAAAGTTCCATTACACTTGCTGATTGCAATTCACATCTTACCCTTTTTCCCAAGCATCTGCTACTGTTTTTAATAATACAAAATTATAAATTTCTAGCCTATAGTGGATGTTATTTTGGTTCCTTGCTTTTGGCTTCCTCCTTTGCTGTTACTTTACAGGAGCTGTGTTTGTTCAAATGAACTCATTCCATAGGCTGGAAATGATTTAAGTTTACTCTATATGAGCATGTCACTGAAGTAGATACATAGTAGATCAGTGTCCACAGACATAATTACAAAAATCTCCATCGTAAGACAATGTCTTAAAACACATTATGCATCTTCTTAATCCTTCTGAAAGTTCCCTTGTCAGGTAAAGTTAGATGCCCTGGACACACAGATGAGCTCCTGACAGGTAGCCAGAGCCCATAAGGGAGGTGGATGCCTGTGGCATTCATTTACATATTATTTCACTTGAGATGCGTAGCAAGGCAGACACAAGCTCAGACACAGGAGTTTGGGAAGAGATCTGAAACTCCAGAAGACAGTGGTCATTGTGGGCCCTAGCTTAGTACTCTGGCACACACGGTCTGTCCAATTTTCTCCCTAATGCATAGGGAAATATGTAGCACTGGCAATACACCAGCCTCCTAGATTGCTCTTTGGAAAGGTATAAACTACTGACAGAAAAGAAGCCTGATTAGGAAGTGCCAATCATTTCACCGTAATGAATTATCTGTCTTTCAGTAAATACAACATTTAACAACTATATCCAGAATTTACCTGTCAAATCTTTCAGACATTTTTTAAATTGTAAAATTTTATTCCCCATAACATCCAACTATTCCCAGAATATCCAACTATTTCTCCATCTATTCAAAAGAAACAACAAATACTGTTGGAATTATGTTCCTGTTAAAAATACAACATTTGAGGGTTAAATTTGGGGTCATCAAACTGCAATAACTATCAAAGGTGTTAGGAACTTAAGAAAGATTCAGTTTCATCACTCATTTTCAGGAATTTGCAAATTACTGGTCACTTGAATACTTCAAGCATTATCTTATTTTCCAGTTTTTATACAGTATGACAAAAAATGGATTCTTGCTCTTTTCTACTATATAATATAAAGTATATAATATGCATCAATTTGAGACTAAACATGCATAAATCTTCACCTAAACAGAATTCCTTCCAATAGGGCTTTTTTTCCCCACAAGTCATTACCACTCCCAATAGAATCAGTGGAAACAGTGTTAATTCATGAAAGAAAAATCCATTTCTGTTTCCCTCTGTTGGTTTCGTCTAAAATATAAAAATGCTACCCTGAACTATTAGATAATGTTACATCTAGCTAATAGGGTCAGACCCACGTGTGGGGTAATATAAGACTTCTTAATATAGTCTTGTAAGTATGCTGAAGGAGCAGCATTTGGCTTTAAACTTTTCATAACATGCTCATAAAGCCAGAAAGAATATCTACAACTTAAAAGACTAACTAAGTAGATATTAACTGAAACATTTTAATCCTTATTATTTTCTAAGATAATAATTGGAAGGGATTGCACAGGAAAACTTTCAGTACCCCTACCGAGGATGTAAAACTTCAGGCCAATTTTGGCTCAATTTGACAGAGATGTAGAGGTCTCAGTAACACTGAAAGCTTGCAAGTTCCATGAGGAATTCCCATGGAGAATACAGATCTTATCAAAGCCAGATGAGCAATATACTATAGCATTATCAGATATAAGTGAATTCATACAAGAAGGAAGAGTTAGGAGCTCTGTGTGGATAAATGCACAAAGTTTATAATCCCAGCCACGAAACTCCCTCCCACGCCGACCCCAGTTTAATTTGCCTTGTTAGATACCAGGCAGATAACAAAAATAATCAAAATATTTCTGCTGTATAAAAAGGTGCAGATCTGAACTCAAGCTTTTCCCCTTATATTCATTCCAACCTCTCCATGCACTGATGACTAATACATTTGGAACTCACTAAACAGCCTTGGTGTGATTCAGTTCTAAAGGGTGTTTCAGCAAGAGCAAGTAGGAGTAACTTTCTACAGAAAAAGGGTAGGTGTCGAAGCCTGGCATACACGAAGGGCCTTGAACAGATCAGCTCTACTCTGGCCCTGCAGACCTGAATGCTACTGACACACGTCTCAGCAGAGGAAGCATGTCAGGCTCCTTCCTTGAGCCCCACCTTCCAGTTTATCTTTGTTGGTGCATCTGCAGATCTTCTCCGTGAATCCAAAATTACATGAGCAATACAGTGGGGAAAGATAATAAGACTTTAGATTAAGGAGTTGTGAAGCAAAAGCTAGAGAAGATTTATTCGCTGCTGATTAGAATAGATATACAGTTTCTTCAATTCTGCTGCTCAAGGAACTACTTCTGGCCTTTCAATCTTCATGCTGACATACATCAGAATTTAGGGGGCACCAGTTAAGTGGCACTGTACTTAAATACAAACCAGTAAGACTCATTAAGATTCACAGCTGTCTTTTGGAATAGTAAGTTCTTTCAGCTTCTGTTAAAATTAAGACTTTGGTGCCTCGATACCTAAATGACTTGCCAGTGAGAGGCTTCAAAGCAAGTTAAACACTATAAACTTTTATCTTCTCTCCCTGCTATAAAGCCTGCCTTATACCATGCTGCTTATCTCATTAACTCTTAGCACATTTTGCCATTCCTGAAAAATCTTAGCACTGCTTTGCATAACTGTAGTCTCATTAGAGACTTAACTGTTTATAGGAAAGAAGATATCTAACAGCAGCAATACTGCGTGCTGTCAAAAGAAAACTACTCACGTACAACACATGAAAACCAGAATAATCAGCCTTGCAAGCTTTAATTCAAATGTTTTGCTGATACTGTATTTTGCCCTCCCCCAAGGGGCACAATCACCAATTTTCATTTCATATAGCTTCACTCCTCCATATAACATACATCAAATAATGTGAATTCTTCTGTTTATGAGTACATGCACTGTACTATCAGCTGGTTTCAGATCTAATGAAATCCAACATGCTCAACGCTATATACAACAACAAAAAAAACCCCTACTGCCCTTCCCAATATAAATAGCCAAAGAAAAAAATACCAACCATTGTAGTTTGGAGCACAGTTAACTCATGTAATTAAGAAGCATTAATACTAACTACCTGTACCTGCTAACTGAATTTCAAAAGTTCTAGACATTTGCTTAATTTTTAGGTTGTATGCTTATCTTTCTCTCTCCCTCTCGATCCCTCATTACTCACTAGATCACTCAGTAGATTTCTGCTACTGAGTACATCTTTAACTTATCCCATTGCAAACCAAACAGTCTAAAACTAAAACTCATTAAGATTAAGCAAAGTAGTACATGAACAATTAGGAGAGATGGCACATAAACAGGCTCAGTCTTTACAGAAGTGTTGAAACAAAACATAATTTTTAAATTGGGGAAAAGTAGTATTTGACAGAAAGAGCCGGAAAGAGAACAAGGAAGCACACAACAAACCTGAATGACACTGCCTGATACCCAAGAGGCTGATTAATTACTCTAAGGCAAATGTGAACCTACAAAGTAGCTCTGAACACACTGAAGAACATGAAGGAAAAATATTGTATTTCTTTTTCAACATGGCTGTCATGTAATTTCAACTTGAAATTACATTAAATTGTAAATGCCTTTTATTAAAATATATTGCAGAGATTTCTATTGCTGATAGTTATCTGAAAAATTTAATTCCAAAGGTAGATTGTTATAGCATTCTTGGTCATGAAGCAGGAGTCACTGACATAACTGGGAAAATCTGAGGACCTTGAAAACAACAAACCGGGTTTTAAAAGGCAAACAGAATCTGCCTATACAGTGTGAGAGAGAGTACCAGACCCTTGGCTGATGGTTATCAACCCCTGTGGCTGGAAACCAGTCATGAGAAAAGGTCCTATCTTTGTAGAGCTGCCCAATGATCCACTCAGCAAAAAGATCAGGAAAACAGAATATTTATGTTCTCGTTTGCTGCAAGTTGAGATCTGTTTGTGGAGGGGCTTTCATGAAGTGGGTGCACTATCTGACTTACTAAATCTAATTCTAGTTCTCATGGCTTCACATGCCAATCAAATCTATTTGTACACCTAAAAGAATCAGCATTGGACTGGATTAATGTTAGAAATTCTAACCATTACCCTGTCATTTTACCCTTTTAGTNAAAAATACTATAATATAGCAAAAAATGTTACCTCAGGAGATGTCAAAAGAACAGCCAAGCCAAGGGAGATTGTTTATCCACAAAACATGAGTACCAGGTCAAGAAAATAAGAAAGAAAACCAGTAAGTTATTGAAAGATTTTGTTTTTTTTTAAAGTTGATCAATTACAAAGGAANACAGAAGTGTTGAAACAAAACATAATTTTTAAATTGGGGAAAAGTAGTATTTGACAGAAAGAGCCGGAAAGAGAACAAGGAAGCACACAACAAACCTGAATGACACTGCCTGATACCCAAGAGGCTGATTAATTACTCTAAGGCAAATGTGAACCTACAAAGTAGCTCTGAACACACTGAAGAACATGAAGGAAAAATATTGTATTTCTTTTTCAACATGGCTGTCATGTAATTTCAACTTGAAATTACATTAAATTGTAAATGCCTTTTATTAAAATATATTGCAGAGATTTCTATTGCTGATAGTTATCTGAAAAATTTAATTCCAAAGGTAGATTGTTATAGCATTCTTGGTCATGAAGCAGGAGTCACTGACATAACTGGGAAAATCTGAGGACCTTGAAAACAACAAACCGGGTTTTAAAAGGCAAACAGAAACTGCCTATACAGTGTGAGAGAGAGTACCAGACCCTTGGCTGATGGTTATCAACCCCTGTGGCTGGAAACCAGTCATGAGAAAAGGTCCTATCTTTGTAGAGCTGCCCAATGATCCACTCAGCAAAAAGATCAGGAAAACAGAATATTTATGTTCTCATTTGCTGCAAGTTGAGATCTGTTTGTGGAGGGGCTTTCATGAAGTGGGTGCACTATCTGACTTACTAAATCTAATTCTAGTTCTCATGGCTTCACATGCCAATCAAATCTATTTGTACACCTAAAAGAATCAGCATTGGACTGGATTAATGGTAGAAATTCTAACCATTACCCTGTCATTTTACCCTTTTAGTGACATCTCAAGGACAGAATCGAATTATTTTTTCATGCAGTCATATGCTTCAGGGCTTCTTTAGGTCAAGTAGCATTTAGTATAGCAGAGTATCCCCTGTAATAGGGCATTAACATGTGGTTTCTATATCTGGCTCTGGCACTGATTTTCAACAGATCATTTCACCATCTTTGTGAGTTCAGCCTTCTCTTATCCTCTTTTGTCACTTTGGGAGAGGGACTGCCTCTGCTCAGCTGTTTCCACAGACATTCTAGGATGGGATCCCAGTCTGCTAAGAGGTAGCCCTTCCACAATGGCTGAAGGCTGCTTTGTACCAGTACCAATAAATAAATATTGTTTCCTTGTATTTCAGTAGCTGACCTCACCTGTTACTTTTTAGATTAAAAATTCTGTGGAAAGGAGACTAATATAGATCTGTCTCTGTATGCCTTATAGATTAATGGGTTCTGGTCCTTGATTAGAGGTCCTTAAGCGCTGTGACAGCACATGTAATAAAGCATGGAAAAAATACTATAATATAGCAAAAAATGTTACCTCAGGAGATGTCAAAAGAACAGCCAAGCCAAGGGAGATTGTTTATCCACAAAACATGAGTACCAGGTCAAGAAAATAAGAAAGAAAACCAGTAAGTTATTGAAAGATTTTGTTTTTTTTTAAAGTTGATCAATTACAAAGGAAATGTCTGAAGTTAAATTTATTATACCTATTTATTAGCTAACTGGTGCTAAACAAAGAAATTAACATGTTGATAATAAAATCATTGCAAAATTCTACAACAAAACTGTGCCAACATTGCTGAAATAAAATTTTGTTATAAACAATTTTTTAAAAACTAGTATTTCCCAAGGTTATTACTATACTGGTTCTTTACACAAGAATTAACTATTACCTATACAGTATATGGATTCTACAGAAACTATTATTCACATGATCATAAAACCATTATCTATTAGAATTTATAAAGATTCTATCTTCTGCCTGCAAGTAGCATTCATTTCTGTAAGAGCCAAGTTTACATTTACCAGATCTAACTTTAGTAATCAAAGGATTTCTTTCCCCTCTCTCAGGTTTTCTCCAGAAATTACAGATAATATATTCTTATTGATGGAGCAAAGTACTAAATCATTTGGTTAAATATGTTAATCACTAATCATGCTATTTCCTTACACCTTGCTCAGTTCAAGCTTTTATATGCACCTATCTAACATATTACTCCAATATCCAATTTTCCAGGGTGGGATAAAGCATAACCATGTGATTGACTCTTGTTATTCTTCCTGCTCTTAAATGAGAAAGAAATCACTCAATGCATTGCTTCAGCATCCCAGGCAGTGAAGGTCAGAGTCAAAATCATCCTTTATCAACATAAGATTGCCTCTTCTCAGTTCTGACTGTATAATAACAACAGGCTGAATAATAGATAATTCTATGAGCAATATTATATATTCATAATGACCTCAAGAACATTTAAATGGAATTCTCATTGTGCTCAAAGAGGACATAATTGCGCTGACCACACAGATTCTCAAAATTAAAAGACCTGTCTCTAATGAATGTTTCAAAGCATTTTTTGAACCTAGAGTAGTCCTCAGTATTTCTTAGTGGGAAATATGCCCAGGGAAAACCTATACAAAAAGTGCCTGTACATGTCCACACAAACCCATATGCCTGTATCTTTCACCTGCAATCTACACACATGTAACTTTTAATAAAGAATAATCAAAGAATTTTAATGGTGTAATATAAAAACTGTAATTGCTTAAAAGAACCCCCGTAACTAATTTGTCTGTGTACAGAAAGAATTATGTTCTTCCTGTAAAGTGCTATACCATGTTCGACGATTATCCAGCATGCAGCCTTGAACCTCAGGTATGACTGTTAGTTTTCCTCAAGGTTTGCCTTAAACATTGATAATTGTAACAGTTATGCATATCAAACAAATTAACTTTGGGTCAGAAAGCCACTGTACCCTCACTGAAGGAATAGATAAACTGAAGATGAAGATTTCAGTAACTTTGGGTTTAACTAATCAGAATACTTTGACCAATCAAACACACCCTTCACTGCCACCGTGGGCATGCATGGTGAGCACTTTCACAGATCAGAGGTTTGTGCCAGGGATGCAGCGAACATGGAATAAGGTTAGGGATCACCCAAGAGGTAACTGGGTGCCAGTACAGCACTGTCATGCACTGCTACGCAGTGCAATGGAATCTATCTGCCCAGGGGAGAGCTTTCCGTGCTCTTCCACAATAATATACAACAACTACTACCACAGGAACAAAGCGACAGGGGCACAAACCAAGACAAGTTTTCAGTCTCTTAATTTCCTTCTACCAATGCAAACCGTGTCAGCAAATGGAAAAAGGATCCTAAAGAGTCTACTACGGACTCCCTTCCTTACACAAACCTACTCCTGCTTCCTATGAGGAGATCCAGTTTGTGTTATGGATGAGGCCTTGGATTTACAGAAACAAGCAGATGCAAAACTATTGAAATAACTGCATCTGTGAAGAGGGAACAAATTGAAGCAGCAAAGGTAGGGTTAGCTTGCATTTCCTACCCACAGCCTTCACAATACTAATGTAATTCCTTCTCATATCACCTTCTAAATTTTCTTTCCTTCTGAAAGGAAGGTGAAATACTGAAGTCTCATTATCTGGCACCACAGGGATGTCCAAATCACTTTTCTAGAGCCATTAGACAAACCTCTGCCTTTTCAGCTCTCAGCCCCAGATCCCTTCCTAGACAGTCTTATCTTCGTCTGTTTAATTCACTTAAATTCCAGTTTTTCTGCCACTAGCCTCCAAACCAAACTCCTCCTTCCCCTACCAAAAGCAATTTGTCACAGTCTACTGCATTTATTCCCTCAGTCTTCAAGCCAGGCAGCCTTCTCCTCTGAAAAGATTGGTCTATAGTGGGTCTGAAAGAAGAGCAAACACCAGCACTTCATTTTCAGATTACTTTAGCATTCTTTGCGGTACCAGCTACATGAATAGTCTCACTCTTTCCCTATACTACCCTTGACACTTAGAAGCATTCAAATACTCAATTCTAATTTTCCATCCACGTGCAATGGGAATAGCTTTTCAGATTCTGCTTTTGCCAAATCTCTACTGAGTAACCACAAACAGATTTTTTTCAATAGTGCATAATTTTATAATGGGAGGGAAAAGTCACATTCGTAACAAAGCTGTGTTAAAATTTATCACTGTATTCCACCCAGTAAGTCCTAAACTATAGGTGATCAGAATTTTTAATGTAAACAAAATTATTATGTTGTAGAATTATGACCCCTAGCTTTTGACAAGAAACTTGAAACAGGATCTTAAAACAAGAAATTACAATAATAGTCACAACTAGTTAACAGGCTAGAACTACAGTTCTAAACAAAATTATTGAATATTTTAAAGTTTTAGGACGAGGTTTGTTTCATTACTATCGAAATATATTGCCTGTTTTGTTTTCTAACTACCCAGTGAAATTTTGCCAAGAGTATGTTCCCAGGAGCACTGATGCCAACAGGACTGAGTGGGTGTAGTACTGGTTCTAAATGCAATGTTACATCAAGGTTATCAGATTAGTTTAAATGTACCTGCAGCAGCCCCAGTTCTGACACCACCTCAAGTGCTATTTAGGGTTCATCATTCTGCATTGTAAGCGTCACTCAACTAATCCACTGAGTGCTAGCACGTGAGATGGTATCTGTTTCATGAAAACATGTGGATCAGTTACATGCCTTGATGTAACACCAGCTATTCAACCTCATCAAGTGCAGAGTGAAAAACAAAAAGAGGATACATAACATAATGCACCATGACAGTATTTTCCTTCACATACTACCTGCCAGTTTACTTATTATTAAAATTATGTCCTCAGCTTAACCTGGTGTACATAATATTTTAATGCTAGTTTTAAAGCACTAAGCTTTTTTTTTAAAATTTGCATTCCCTTAGCAGATGTTCTCAGTTCCCACACACTTAATCACAGTTTTATAACAACAGCCACCTACCATACAGTGCACTGCAGCGTGTCATTTCAAAAGCTGCTGTTACTTGCTCATTAAGTTCCTCTGCTATGTAGAGCACAACTGATTTCACAACTGTATGCCAACCCACATGCACGTGACAAGAAGACAGGCTTCAGCTTTAACACATGTATTTCACATGAATGTGTACAAGTTAACATAGAGGGATGCTGATTTTGTTTAGGGGTGTTCAGAAGAAGAAAATATCATTAAGGTAAATGACATTCCTTCATTTTAATTAATACAGTGATTGTTAAGTGGCATAGCAAGTTACAGTAATTTTTCCTCTGAGGAGCTACTTCAAATAGCTTGAAAATCGGAAATTTAACTGTAAACAAATTTAACTATCAACAAACTAGAGAAACTGAGAAACATGGGTAAGATTTTTACCTTTCGGATGCTTTCACTTACAACTGTACAAAAATCTGAAATTTTGAACAGGATTCAAAATGCTGGGAATAGCATATGTTTCATTGTCATGTCATGTCATGTCAGCCTGCTACCTTCTCCTTTCAGCTTAGCCACATGAAAACCCATAAGACTTTTGTCCGGAAGAAGTGTCAGGGTGTTCTGGCAGTTCTTTGGTTTTCACAGCAGCTTTCTGGGACGTTTCTCATAACTCAATTTACTGGGCAGCAGCCCAGCGATTCTCACAATCGCGTACAGTATCTTTAAAGTTAGAATTTCCAGATTTTTATGCAGACGGAAGAGTAATGCCAAGATCTGCAGAGGTAACTGGTAAGTTTTTGGTTATCTTACAAATGGTGGTCTTAGACAGGAGACGTAAAGTTTTAACATCTTTTAAAAGTTGTGGGGCTATAGGAAGGAAAATATGGTCACTGTGGAACTCATCAGTAAATTCTACACCTGTTTCTTAATGATTCTTACATTTAATAGTCTAGCTTTTAGCAGCATTATTTAGAACTTGTTAGTTCAAAATCATTCAAATTCCAAAATGCACCAATAGTTACAAGAAATAGTAAGACAGATGTATGGCAGATGGGTAGTGAAGTAAGCCTTTTCCTTTGTAAAGGACTCAACATTTGAAGGATCAACATTAAAGCACATCTAAGAAATTCAGTGACTTAAATTATTAATATTTATTTCATCTGAGCTTTCTGAAGGAAAGACTTAAACTCACACTGGATTTATTTTCAAACACACCTCTTTTTCCTCTAGTAAAGAAGTTATTCTAACTAGTCTGAGAATTTCCTGAAGTCATGAAATGGCTATCTGCGAAAAGCTGTCAAATTAATAAAGTTAATGAACTGAAAACACACTTGCTTTCTCATTCCTTACAGCAGTTGCTGACGCTGCTTACTAAACACAGCACACAAGAATCCAGAAGCCCAAAAAAGGAGGAATTTTTAAAATGTAACAAGCTATTTTAATATCTCCACAAAGCCATCACCTTACAGTTGGCCCCAGGTGATGTAAATACTTCACCTGAAGATAGTAACGTTTGAGGTAGTAACATGTTCTTTCTTCCATTTAAATGAAATGGCATCAGAGTACTTCCAATCAAAACCAGCTAATTCTGAAAGTCCATGTATAAGCAAAGGAAAGTATGTAGGAATCAATTTGCCTTTGAAAGGAAATTTTTGACCAAGTCAAATTAGTGTCCTGATTTCTATTTCAAATCATTAAAAACTACCTACTTCCTAAAAAACTAACAGTTTTAGAGAATAAATGATCTGTACTATTGCTGATGCATGTCTAGTTGTTTTCTTCCTATTCTACACTCTTGCTGAAATTCTCTACTTCCCTTCTTTCAATTCTATAATCCTTTTCATACACAGTTTTCGCTGGAGTCTCTAACTCCCCTCTGTCTCACTTTACTGACATCTTATCCTCATTTCTGAAGGCGATCTTAGACCATATTTCTCTTCTCCACTTGTTCTAAGTACCATCAACGTCATGGGTTCAGACGTTCCTAAATAACCTTCTCAAAGAGATGTGAACATCTCTCTGCTTGCTAGTATTTTGGCTATAATTTCATCTCCTTCTGTCCTACCACTTGGAAGCTTCCCTCTTATACTCAAAATCCCTTTCTTAAGCATCACTTCTGTTGCTGAAGAATAGGCACTTCTTAGTAGGATTGCTAATGAACACTATGTGTATCTCCCTTGCAAACCTGAGGAAAAAATTATCAACCAAACCCAGTGTTTTGTAGAAAAATGCTGTTTTATAGAAAAATTATTGTAAAAAAGAGTAGCAATTCTGGAAGACAGTTTTGTGCATAAGTCAAAAAATTGTTGAGAAGGTCTGTTTTGACTTTATTTTTTTGTTTTCAAACTACATGTTTGATTTTTTTGGCTAGTCTAAGCTTTTATTTAGAAATAAGTTAGTTTACAGTAAATTCTGTCATAAAAGCAACATAAACTAGAGTGTTTAAAAAAATTATCTTAATCTGTTCTTTCCATTCACAGAAATTTGACATTAACATTCAGGTTTACATTTGCTCAGGAAGTTAGGAATGCTTCCTGAAAATTCAGAAAAATTCCTGTAAAGCAAAGTAACAGTTTCCCATGCAACTCCGCTCAGCTCTGTACCTCTGCTCTATGATTCACCTCAATTTAACCACTGACACGGGAACAGTGCCTTGCCTTCAAGCATGTTTTAATGTAGTATTAGTTACCTTAAAGAAACAATGAGGCAAACACCAGATTTAAGCGAAGATAAGCTTTATATTTTTCTCCTACTCCCTTCTACTATATACCTGTAATACATAAATTCTGCTCTTACTTAGAATAATTTACACCTCCTTGAAATGAGCTGTTCATTTTGGTACTTCCTCTTTAAAAATATTTTATACTGCTTCCACCTGTGATATATTGTTTTGAATTTGGTACTTTTTGAAGTAGCACAGTAACTTGATACTAATCCGTTAGTTGCTTAGCAAAGGAATGTTTGCATTTTCTAACTCATTTTTTAGTCTGCCACACTGTTTTTTTCAGTACAATTATTCTATTATTTCTTACTAAACAGACACATACCCACTACTTTACAGAACTGGCTGTCTTAACACAACCACTACAAACAAAAATAGTACAACAGATAAATCATTCTTGCTAGAAATTTTTATATCACATGGTAAGCCAATGCTAATAACACAAAATGGTGAGCATTTTGAAAATCAACACTGTCATTCTGAACACTCTGAACTATGTGATCCCATGATTCTGTCTTCCCAACTCACCATTATGCATGATGGGGCCCTACTCTACTGGAGATGGCTGAACACCTCCCTGCCCATGGGAAGCAGTGAATTAATTCCTTGTTTTGCTTGTTTTTGTGTGTGTGGCTTTTGTTTTCCCTGTTAAACTGCCTTTATCTCAACCCATGAGTTTCCTAGCTTTTACCCTTATGATTTTCTCCCTAACTCTGCTGGTGGGGGAGTGAGTGAGCAGCTGTGCAGTGCTCGGTTGCCGCCTGGGGTTAAATCATGACACACATTCTTAGTTTGTTTTGATAACAGCCATCAAATTTGATCCATTAGTAAAGGCAAACAACACTGCTGCATAAAATTCCTACGTGGTGTGAAGCCTTGGTATTTTAAAACATTGATTCCATCTTATCAAGACAATAGAATATCCATCAGATAAAGAGAAGAACACTTCACAATTGTTCAAAAAGTTATGGTGGTAAAGAAGTATACTGTACAATCTATATTGTCAAACTTGTGTAATAGACAAGCATTTTGTGTATCAAATTGGACCGCAGATTCATAAAAATAAGAAAAAGAGGTAAAAACTGTGCAGAGGATAATAATTTGTTCCAAATTTACACAACCAATAAGTACACATTTGTAAATTAAACCATCAACAACTATTAAACATTACTGTCCAGATGCAAAACCTGGTATAAGAGTCTGCTAGGCTACTGTTTTTTGGAAGTGAAGGGGAAATACTGGTGACAGGACCACTTCAACCATGCTTTATATCTACTTAAAACTCTCACTCCTAGGTAAAGTCACAGGCACTGTATATGATTAGATGGAAACACCAGCGTTCTTGTTTTGCCTACACTGATGCTTGTTTGGAGTTGTCTTACACCTTCCTCACAATGAAAATGATGGAAAAATTTGCATTTCCATTTTACCCTTCAGCATTCTAGGATGGAAGCAAGCTGCTGCACTGATAATAGATGATAAATTTGGTTTTACACTGGTTTTGAAGGGGGAAGAAGAGGTGAGTGTAGAAGCTATACTAAGTCATATACAAGTCTTTCTCAAGGCTCTCCCACTTCATCTTCTTTTTTTTTTAACTTCTCTTTATCATTTAAACTTCTCTTAATCCTAGATGAAATACAGCTGCAGGACAGATCCCCTTATGGATTCCTAATGAAGGATATAAGCTGTATCTCTGCACTGTCTTCATCTGAGTGACATCAGCATAAACAAAAAGTAGAGTAGAAGATTAGGCTCTATGAATATATCATCAGTGAATTAGTAACCAAGGCCATGTAATCCAAAAGACACTGAATTTTTATGAAGTGTACAAACTCGGAAACAGCAAATGCTTCTGAATATTAAGTGAGCCAGAACTGTAGGTTTCAAAAATTAACTGTTCCCTTGTGTCCTTTTCATTCCTATTTTATATTGAATATTCTCTCTCAGTGCTCATTGGCAAATACAATCCATCCTTTCACTGTATCCAGCAACTTTAGAGACTGGATGATTTGCCTCAGTTAGCACATTTTAGAAATACCAATACCAGATGAAGCTATGACCTAGTTAACGAGTAAGAAAGACATGAAATACCTCAGCCATATCCTCCATCACAATTAAGTGACTGTAGAAGGCTGCTATTACATACCACATTTCTAGTATCAACCAGTCAAACTCCTTGCAAATACCTGCACTTGTACAAAAGCTGCCCATGCATGCCTAAGTCTCTTCATTTCCATAAGCATCTAGAACTAAATGCTGCATGTTATAGTCCTCCAAGGAGAAACCTTTCACTTAGCATGCAAGCATGTGAACATGCAGCACTAAGTCCTCTCACTTTTCTGCTACAAGCAAGGAAACTGTGCTTAACCTTGATGGCCTCCAAAGTTTAACACAAGAATAGGGTATCAGCCTCATTGAAATGGTACCCAAGCACTGCTTAAAGGAACTGAAAGTAAAAAGTGTGTAATGAAAGTTATGAAATGCCTATTTGGATAACATTAGCAACAAAAGAGAGTCCTACTCCAAACTAAAATATACCATTTTCTTTAAAACTCCTGTAATTTTTTCTGTTTGTCCTTTGGTCACAGATCTTTTCTCTATCTTCCGCTCCCAGAAATAGTGAAGAACGCAAATACTTCCTGCTATTTCCTCAGCTGTCATAAACCAATGTAGTTCAACTGAGGTCAACGATGCCCTTTTACTCTAGCTCAGGATTCAATCCCTTAATTATCATACCTTTACTAAAACAATGTTTCAGATCAAACAGCCCTGTGTAAACAGACATTACAGACTACAGAATTTCTTTCACCACTTATGACGTTGAACATAATACAGACTTTCTCGATTTTGTTCTTTTTTTTTAATTTAAGCCTCTAGAGACTACATAAATACAAACTACTACTATGCATTAGCAAGTAACCTACAAGTAACTTCTAGATGGCTACACTTAATGTTCTTGGCCAAATAACAACTTGTAGGGGCCTGTCAACATTAATGGAGAACAATATATATTCTTTTCTTTCCATACAGCAAATGCAACAGGACAGAACAACTATTACCCAAAAGTTTCACCTCTCTGCCTATAGAAAACAGATATAGAATATATATGTGATATTTTGAGTCCTGCCATATGAGGTTTTGCTTCTAGAAGTGCCAAAAAGCAGATCTGTTCAGTGGCTCTAAAATTATTTTTGGGTTTTGTTGTTTCAGATAATTTTGTTTTGTAATAATTACACTTACAAGAGACCAGCATTTGTCTTAAATTCTCATATACAGAACATGCTCAGTGATTTAATACAAGCTCTATAATAAATTTGATACAAGAATCTCCAAAGTATCAACTTATTATGAAATTCAAGGAACTTTTGTCAAAAATGCTGTAACTATCAACCACTATCAAAAAGCAATTCTGTCACCTCTTTTCCCCTATGCAACATTTTAGTTTTTAGTATCGTTTACAAGCCAAAATACATTGTACATATCAATGATTATCAAATTCATGCAAATTTCTTACACTAGTTTAATCTTTTCCTATTACAGGAGTACTATTTCCATACCACCAAGTATATCTAATGGCTTCCCGACTTCACAATATGAATACAGCCTGATTCACAGGCAAAGCATTTTTGTTTGTGCTATCTCAAAGGAACAAACACTGTCACTCCTTTTTCTCCATTAAATATATAATTCCACAACTAAAGATATATATTCTGAAAGAGAAACAGAGCGAGCATAGTTGTAATGTAGGTACTCAAAGCAAAGGAGAAAAATTCCTGCATTGCTGTACTCCATCAACTTCTGTGCTTTGAAAACCTAATCAAAACTGCATATATTAAGAACTTCACCTTTACTTTTAAAATATAAATTATTTCCACTTAAGAGCTAACCATTACCAGCATATTTGAATCAGGTCTTAAGGATTTCAATTGTACAAACATTATTTTACTAAAGTAACAAAGATTGATGTTGTAATCGTTACATAAATATCACCACACACACAAACAAAAAGCACTTTTTTTCCCCAAGTCAAGCCTTGTTCTAAGACATGGGAAAATGAAAAGCCCTCACCTCCACTGACCTCAATGTCTCATCTGTGAAAATTTTCATACTATATATGAGCTGATACGCTATTCAAGAAAGTTGCTGTTAAAAAGCCACACATTATCTACCAAGCTAGAAAGTTGATGTTGAGATCCACAAAAATGCAGTCCTACCTTTACCAAAATTATACTTTTGAGTTTTTTCTTGTAAGAAATTACAAACTCAAAAGTCCTGTGGTGCGTAACTCATCCTTACAGTGGCTAGAAGTTTATCAAACCAATTTGCTTCCTTCTCCAACAATGCTAGGCTAGGTGAATATAAACCCAAATAAAGTGAACTGCCACATTCCAACACATCTCAGCTAACTATGTTCAGCAACTATTTTATTTTACACAGTTTGGCATAGATGAGTCACACACATGAAGGGTTTGGGCATTAACACTGATAAGATCCGTTGTTTTCAGCCACTACCGTTTGGCTGCTGGAGAACATTTTGCAAGTCCCACACAGAGCAGACTTCCTTGAAGTATGACAGCAGGAAACAAATGTGGGTGTAGCTGGACAGGCATTCATTGTTTTGAACTTCCACTGGATGCAGAGTTAGCAAGTCACTCAGAGGTCAGAGCTGTCACAGTGTCCTACTAGTTGAGCAGTACTGCTCCATTGCATGTATGATTCATCTTTGCAGCTCTTGCAGATGCTTCCAGGCAAACAGACATGGGAAGAGCTTAATAACAGAGAAGGCAGGCAGTAGTTTTGTCAGGGTCATTTTCTCTGCACTGCTTTTGATTAGACTTTTAAAAAGGCATTTGAGAGGAGCCTGGAAAATTCTTCCCAAGAGCAAAAAGTGGCAATTTTGAGACACGAACTAACGGTAGCCACAAGGGACAATGTGCAGCACATGCTAATGAATTCTTTGCTATATTAATACAGACTGCTAAGTCTTACTTTAAACAAATCATTTATAAAGGATGTCAGAGAAAATTAACTATACGATTCAAGGTACTGGTCTGCACCTCAGGGTACCTGGACTCATTTCTCAATCTGAGAACAAAGAATCAATATGAAGTCTGGCAATGCCATTTTGTTAAATATATGACCAGTTTCAATTATACTCCAGCTCTCTTCACAGAAAAAAAAAGTTTTATGAAATAAGTTTCACCAGCCATTAAATGAACTTAGCCAGCATCTTCTGAGTAGTCTTTTGAAATCATGGGGCTTGGGGAGATCTCCAATGAGACGTACTACCAAAAGTTACAGGTTGGGTCTCTTCCACACATTTTATCTTTGTGTTTTAGATGTACAGGTGGGCAGCCTGTCAGAATTCAGGAAGTTCCAGAGTTGCAGGTTTGAATAGCGTTACTTTGCATATTAAGAGAAACCACACAATGTTCAAGAGGGTGTCTCTTTTGCATTGTATAAAAACAAAACAAAAAACCTAAACCAAACCAACAAAGAAAAAAACCCCAAAAACCTCCAACAGACGGCAGGAGAGGAGGAAACGACATAAAATGACCTTGATAATCTCTCCAAGAAAACGGCAGTCAGAATGCATCCTGCACATTGTGAATCATCACTAGAGTGAACATTGCAGAGGCAAGGGAGATTTGCATTTTCTGTAGCTCAGCTGTAGAACATAAACTTCCGTGTTTCATCTACAATAAACTGTATTGGGATGTCCAAAGTATGTTGACACAATTTTATAATGCACAAGCTGATTTTTGGTACAAGCTAAAGTCTACGGTAGGTAAAATGGTGAGTTTTCTTATTTTTTTTAGACAGTAGGAAACAGAAGTTCCTATAGAGGTGTCCATAAAAAATCATGACACAGAAGACTCAAGATCTGTGATTAGAGACTAACTTTTTGATCAACTCTTTCTAGCCTCTGCCACCATACACAACCCTATCTGGACCATTCTGAGCATTATAGGATTTTTAGCATTCCAGCCTTTCTGGGAGAAAAGTCCTATAGACATATCCAGACAGTAAATTCAGAAAGATTCTCATCCTCCTCTGCAAAAAAAAACAAACATTGGTCATGTTTACACACTGGCAAACAGCTTTTGAAACTACTGTTCAACAGCTATAGCTAATTTATTACCTGGCAAATCTATCACATTATGTAAATAACTCACAGTGCAAGCAGTAACACAGAAAGGCAAGTGGCCAGGGATATGACATGTGTCTTAGCTACATTTTCACTATATATTTTCACTGGGCATTTGCAATGAAAGAAGCTTGATTGATTTTTTGCAGTGACTGTTTACTCAGTTTCTTAATATAAGCAGTGAAAAAACCCCATCACATGACCACAAACTGGTAGCTGAAAACAGATACAAGGCTTGAGTCAAGGCAAAACATGATAAACATAAGCCTGAAATTGTTCTTTTCATTTCTGTAAATACATCTAAAGCACTTATTAATTCTGATGTAAATTTTGTCTCTCTTTTAAAAGAGCCTGCTTTTAATGGGAGATGTGTCTGTATTTGGTTTCTGTAGCCAGGTTTTTGGTAGCGAGGGGGTCTATGGGGGAGGCTTCTTCAAGAAGCTGCTGGAAGCTTTCCAGCAGAGCCAATGCCAGCCGGCTCCAGGCTGGACCCACCACTGGCCAAGGCCAGGACAGTCAGGAGTGACAGTAACGCCTCTGTGATAACATATTTAAGAAGGGAAAAAAAGGAAGAGGCAGATGGCCACCAGAGAAGAGCAGAGCGAGAAGTTTTGAACAACAACAATGCAGACACCAAGGTCAGTGCGGAAGGAGGGGCAGGAGGTGCTCCAGGCAGTGGAGCAGAGCCCCTGCAACCCATAGTGAAAACCATGGTGGAGCAGCTGTGCCCCTGCAGCCCATGGAGGACCACAGGGGAGCAGAGATCCACCTGTAGCCCACGGAGGAGCCCACGCCAGAGCAGGTGGATGCTGGAAGGAGGCTGTGACCCCGTGGGAGACCCATGTTGGAGCAGGGTCCTGGTAGAGGTCTGCAGCCCATGCAGAGAGGAGCCCATGCTGGAGCAGGATGCCTCCTGATAGGACTTGTGGCCTGTGGGGGACTCACACTGGAGCAGCCTATACCAGAAGAACTGCACCCTATGGAAAAGTGACCTATGTGGCAGCAGTGTGTGAAGAACTGTTGCCCATGGGATGAACTCACACTGGAGCAGTTTGTGAAGAACTGTCTCCGGCGGGAGGGAACCCATGGGAAGCAGGGGAAGAACCCTCTCTCTCTAAGCTGTGGTACAAACAACATCTGACTGCCACCCCCACTCCTGTCTCCCTGGGCCACTGAGGGGGGAGGAGGTAGATCACAGAAGGAGGGGGTGAGAGGGGAAAAGGTGTCTAAGATTTATTGTACTTCTCATTCTTAAACTTCGATCTTGTTAATAATAAATTCTGTGATTGGTAAGCAGTTTCTTATGGTCCTTATCTCAAAGTTGTGAAACCCTCTGGGTTTTTTTCTCTCCTCTGTCCATTTGCAGGGGGAGAGTGAGAAAGTGGTCTTAGTGGGTCCTTGTCACCCAGCCAGGGTCAAACCACTACAGTGTGTAACATTTTTCCAATCTGCTAAAACAATGTTCCAATTAAGAGTGAGGGAAAACCCAACACAGAAGAGGTTATCACATACGTTTGAAAGTGACGAAGACAGAAATAGGTAGTTTACCTACTTTTTTTTTTCCCTCAGCAGAATTGTCCAATGCTTTCCACCACCCATCTAGCTGGGATCAGTTTGCTCATCAATGTCTGACCTAATTTGGGGTTTTTATGGGACCTATTTGCTGCTGTGTGTTCAGTCTTTACATTTTTGTTATTCTGGTGTGACTAAGGTTATAATTTTTCTAAGAGAGAGAAAAATTAACATCCAAAGGCCATCCCAAATCTTTCTGACATCTCTATTTTTACAGCTATACTTTGCTGTCTAAAAACTGGTCAAAGAGCCAACTATTGCAAGGACCTACATTCCAAGAAGTAAAAATGACGCATATGTATATTAATTTGCTTCTTGTGGCATAAGACCTACACAAATACCCTCCCACGATTTTCAAAAGCTCATGAAAATTGACATGAATGGTAGCTGGAAGAACTAGTACCTTAGAACATCCCATTGTGTGGCTATCTGCATCTTTAGCTAATTACAGATCTTGAAATAGTAGTTCCTGTGCATTTATAATGCTTCAGAATAAACCTTTTTGGAACTGAAAACATGTCACAGCAGACTATCAGTAATTCTCAAAAGTTTTATTCTGTTCTTGGGCTGTCTTCTGAATTGGTCTCCCTAACAAGCATAAACTGATGCTTAACACAAGTACATTGATCTATGTGCAAGGATGTGCACGTGGAAGGAATCATCAGCTGTCTGCTATTCCCTGTGAAAGGACTAGGACTTCTGAAGTCCAGACACTGTCTTTCCAATTCCCTAAACCCAGCACATGGAGAACAGCACAACGTCTGTAACTTGCCATTCTTATACTGGCCAGAGATGGGAGAACCCTGTATCTTTGCTAGGTCCAACCTGCAATAACCACTTGACTGAGAACTCCTACAAAGGCACAACAAATGTATTCTGTTTTTAATTCCAGCCCTTGCTAAGGCCTTGAGAAGCAAATTTAGTTTCCATCCCACAATTCTGCTGACTTTGAAATACTTTGAAATCCACTGTCATTCCTCAATTTGGAGGTGCTTCCCCCGTTAACGAATAAAAGTTATTATTTCAGTAAGCATGCTACATGCTCAGCAGAAAGGCAATCTAAAGAGCCAAAACATATTTCACACCATTCTAACTTCTTTCATCTTCATGGTATTATCATGTGTTGCCATTACCATCTCACAACCACGTAAAGTCTATAAGAGAACACTTCCAGCTGCGCACACAATTTTTCTCTCATTTCCTTCACAACTAGGCTACAGCTAAGTCCTTACACCTCTTCCTTCATTACGTTGACAGATTACTTCAATGTAGCACATAGCCCCTACACTGAGGCCCTCTGACTTTGCTCAGATTCCCTGTACTTCTTTTAGGTTCTGTCTAAATTTCATGGTAAAAATACCTCAGTAGTCTCTTTGTTCGTTGCTCTCCAATTCTGACTGAAAATGTGCAAATTCCTCTTTAACTATTTATCCAGTTTTAGTAACTCACATTGATGTTACCAGTCACAGTGATAACAACATTTAATTAATTTAATGGCCTTTTTCCCAGTTTAGTCTGTGCTGTGTTTCTTAATTTTTTTTTTTTAATATTTTTTAAATTTTTTGAAGAAAGCTCACTACTCTCACCTAAACCACAAACCAGCCATTTTTCCAATCAGCTCCTGTTAAGGGGCATACCAAAGTGGACAGTGTCCTCTCCCTTCATCAATTTTTCATGTGGCTGAACCCAACAGGGTGATGGTAGAGAATTAAGACTCCTGGAAATCTCATCTTAAGGAAAGATAACATTTGGACTCTCCTGGTACTGGTAGCATACACCCAGCTACTGTAGCTGTTAACTAGCCAGATATAGGTCCGTCATACTGCAATGCAAAATATAAATGATTCATCAGTATATACCAAACACTTAATTCTACCAGGACCATCAGATCATAAAACTACAAGCGAAGCACTCTGTTTCGAATCTTCCACAATTCCACACTCACTGCCAGCATGATTAGTTCTACAAAAGTAAATCCTTTTCCTATTTTCAGTCTATTTAGATCTAGATCTCAGCACCTAATTAAAAACAAGAAAAAAATTAGGCAAGCTTTTTAGAAAGGCCTTGTGCTATGCAATTATCTTTTTAATGGAAAATTTTCAGCAGGGATCTCTTGTCCTAGGACTAGTCCTGTGAGTACTTCAAATGCCTACTAATACCATGGGTGTCTAATTAGATGACTGTGGGTCCTATTCAGAAACATCCCCAGCCCACATATGTGAAAATAGCTTTTTGTATGTAAACAATTGTTTCATGAGATTCATTAAACCTTTTCATTAAAATCTTTTCATCTTGCATGTACTAAGAGGAAATGTTCAGATCATATTTGAGAAAGCTGTATCAGAAAGTACTAGTCCTACACAAATTTAGAAGTACAAACTTGAAAGAAAATGTAGGGGAAGCATGTTTTGAATTTTTACTTTCTCATGAAAGAAGAAACTAAATCACTGTAGTGGAAGGCCACAAGGCCTCAGAAGCAAGATTAGTAGCTATGCTAAGATATGCGTGCTTATTATTTTATAGTTTACTTTTCTTCTCAGAGTAAATACCAAGTAACAGAAAAGGTATTAAATTCCAAGTACTACAGAAACTATGCAGTGACACCTGACTTTTCTTCAAATGGTGGAATAACTTATAACTGTTGTACCAATTTCCAGACTTTACTGTTCCATGGCATACAACCACCGCACCAGACATTTTCCATAAGTGAGCATCAGCCAAGCAATGCAATGCCTTCTGACACACTGACCAAAAAGAGACAAGCTGAAGGGAAAGGCAGCAAGATACCACTCCTGCCTTGCCTACAGCCTGCATGGCTCAGGCAGCACAGTGCCCAGGCAGATTATCTCTTCTCAAAGGTATGGAAGCCTCAGCTGATCTTAGTCATCTTTGCTGAAAATCCAACCTTCCCTAATAGGATAGGTAGGCAAAGAGGGTACTTGAGAGCTGGATGATAGAAAAGCCTGAAGCAAGTTACCTTTACCGTCTTAAGACAGATGAGGCTGTTACACATCTTGTAAACCATATCTGAGGGATGCAAAGGTCCAAAAACAACCTTTGACTTTCATAGGTTCTCAAATGAGGACACCAGCTTCAAGGCTTTGTAGTAATCCTATGCCATGCTGCTATGTTACATTATGATGCCACAACATTACAGTACCACTTCAGGTGTGAATAAAGAGCAATGCAGGACCGTCTTGGGCTTTGTGCACCCTCTGTTCGGCATCTTGCAGTCCCACTGTGGCTGCCAATTGTTCAGGCATAATATGTGGAATTTGTACACAGAATAAGAAGGCCAAGGGTGAGCTTGGCTCCCAACATGTTAAATAGAACCAGCAGCCCAAGAACTGCTTACTTATCAATTTTAGCTTTGAATGATGTAATTATTTGCTATGACATAACAGTTTTCTACCACAAGAAAATCTGCAAGAAGCTGAGAAATTAAGAAAATCAAGGCAAAGGAAAACTACTGCCAATGATTTTTTTCTATTGACAGCAGTGTTGATGTATTCCCTGTTACAAATGTTGCTATGGTGTATTCAGTAGACACAGACCTGTGCATACTGTGGAGAAATCAAGCTTTCTGATTCAAATATCTGAAGCTGTATTTATGGCTAATACCAGGCCTGTAGCAGGTTTTCATTCTTAACTTTTTCATATAAAAATATTAGGGCTCTAATTCAAAGTCCTTAACATATGATCATAGAATCCATAGTCTTCTGTAACATATATACACAGGCTTTTCTGTATAAGGATGGGATTACTCCCAAGCTATAAATGACTGTAGAAATCTGCTAGATTTAGGCCTCAGCAAAAAACCTTACATGAAACAGATTTTTAGCACACAGTTAACTGAGAACAGTTAGCTTATCTTAAAAACAGCCTAAACAATTTTTTGGCTAATGTAGGACCTGGAAAAGCAGCTTTAACTCTGCAGTTTTGCAATGGAGCAAGTTCAGTGATATTTTTATGCTTTCTGCTTTGTCAAACATTTTGTACACCCTATTTCTTTTCTTTAGTTCATTCCAAAAATGTCCACTACAAATATTTTTTCCATATCCAGGCACAAGATGTTGTTTCTTTTCTAAGAATAAACAATACTTCAGCTTACAAAACTGTCAGTCAAACTCCTTGACGTGAACATATCTTTATTTAGTAAAAGCATCCAAAACCTTCTTTTCTGGTATGTGGTTATAAAGAGGCAGCCCTAATAGGTGGGAACCTATACAGTCAGATTTCCCTACCTACCTGATTGTTCATATTGACATAAATTTCCAGTGGAAACCACAAGAATATTTGTCCTTTGCTTCTTTTCTCTGTTTTGCCAGTTTGCATTGAATGAGAAGTCGTTTATATCTCTGGCCTCTAATATACTGAATATGGTTGCTTATGCAAAAGAATCCTGATCATATCACATTAAATTTGCATTTCCAGCTGGAGTCAAAGGATTCAGCCATACTAAAAGTTGAAGCACCACATGTGGTGGGGGGAGGAAGAGTTTGCAAATTAGCTGTCACGTTGAATAAGAATAATAATTTAAAAGCTGGCAGTTACCATTTGATACTGCATTACTGATCATGCCTCATGGTAAAAATTAAATTATATTAATATTGAAAAAATCGCATCTACTGCAAAATAGAGTAATTAAAAAACCTAAAACAAGTCTATTCACCTCTGAATTCAGAAGGGTGTGACAGTCTTTCAGAATAATAAAAATGTTATGCATTAAAAAATTAGTGATTTATTTTAAGACTATTAAACATTTGACATATGCACACCCTAACAAGGGTTTCTAAAGGCAGATTACTGGTGGTCTATTTATGTATTTATAGCTATTCTCTACTGACAAACTGCTACTAGTAGTTCTAGAAATTTAGCACCTAACATACACAAGGAAATAAAGGGAAATTATACCAAATGTTGTGTAGACTCTTTTATTAGTGTATTTTTTTCCAGAGCCTCTGACACATAAAGTCCTTTGTTATTGGTTTGCATGGGTTTGCCTCACTACTGCTTATTAAAGTTGTATTTATGGTAATAGGAAAAGAAGACAGCAGATGTCGATAAGGGTGCTGGCTCATTTGAACAGCTGGCAAAAAAAAATCATTTTTTTCAGAACCTCCCCCCACCTTACTTCACACAAAAAGTATTTGCAATATTAAGAAACTCACATCAATAACAAGGTGACAAAACCTTAGGGCTGAACAGGCATGGCTTGCTAAGATTTAATATTCTCTGCCTTTGATAAATTCCAAATGCCAGATTTTGTTGATATGTTCACCTTAATTCAGCACCTTAATTTGTCCTTTCTATCTTACATATAAGATTTGCTCATTATGCATTTAAACACCATGCTCTATAGACACTTAACTGTATGCTGATTGCTGTTTCAAATTATGAAATGTTAGCAGAAAACATTTCATGACAGGAGCAAGCATTCCGATGGCTACAAGAACAGACATTACCCCACCCCTCCTTTACCGTCTGCAATGGGTTAAAGTAACAACACTAATAAAATATAGATGATGGAAAACTCAAGCCCTTGAGGAAACAAGTTGATGGCATCATATAGTATTTGTGGGAACAATACACAATGCACAGAAACACAGCTCATTCTACATATTCAGTATATTTTTATTGTATACAAGTATTTTACTAGCTGCTCAAAGAATAGAAATAAAACCAAAAAGGATTATTCATTTTAAAAAAACGAACAGCTGAGTTAAGAATTGAACACTTCTTGTGTGTCAGCTTTTAAAACAAAGAGGATGTGACTTGAGCTTTTATATATCTTTTTGTGGTGCTGCTCTCTATAATTGATGAATGTCATAAAAAGCAGATATGCTTGAGAGAGAAACCAAGGGGAACAAATACACCAATTCAGCAAGACCACTCTTGCTGAATACAATAAAATTCAGAACACTATTTCCAACAAGAGTAAACAGAAAAATATTTGACTAAACTTTTACTAATAGTAACAGAGGTACAGTGCTGTCTGTTATTGAGACAGAGCATTCAGAAGTAAATTCTCCTTAACAAGAGATATGTGTGAGTGTCAACACCTGCTATCCAATTTCTTACAGCATTCCCAGGGAGGCCAAGCACATAAGTACAGAAACACAGAATGAGGATACAATCTTTACATGGAGATATCAAGTCACTTGAAGAACCCAGACATATAATAACCATACTGCTGAGTTTAGCATATCCAACTTTTNTATTCACTGTAGTTAACTATATGACCACAGCCTCTATATGAACCCTGCAACTACAAGTATATAAAACATTTATAAATATTTTACAAAAAGAAACATGNTTAGCATATCCAACTTTCTAAGTGTATGTTTGTAACATTCAATTGCCATTGCTTATAGGTCTCAAGTTGGCATCATTCCAAATTCCCAGGTTTCTAAAGCATAGTACAGCACAAAAGACAATTTAATCCTAAGAGCAGCAAGACTCCAATATTTTCCCACGCATATCTTACTAGCTCAGGTACAGTGCCATGCTTACATGTTGTCTGTTCTAGGATTAGCACTACTCTGCACTGCTTGTCTGCTTGTTCAGGTTAACTGAATCCTTGTCGCATATACACTTTTCTTCCACTGGCCCTTAAGGAATTTGTAAGATTTCAAGCTCACTGTCCTATGCAGGTTCTGTATAGAATACAGCAGTCTGAATGTATGCTATACTGAAGTAAATTATGGCTTGAACCCTGTCTGTAAAACATTTTGGAAGCATTTTTCCTACGTCATTCAGGGAGGAGTGTCTCTGTACCCTAAAAAGTCAAAGCAACCTAAGAGGAGAATGCATGAATATGCATCACAGNAATATAAACAGTATAAACAAACGTACACACAGCATACCAACCTCAGACTTGCCTGAAAGATCAGGACAAAGGTCATGATTTACCTACAGCAATGTATGTGGTGTTCAGAAGACAAGGCCAGACACAGCATAGTACTAGAGCAAAGAAACTAAAACTCTCCAGTTGTCTTGGAAATCTCAACACAATTAGGAACTCTAATTGAGCTTTTAATACT
>WEIV01023340.1:52167-62801 GCA_013390005.1 Calyptomena viridis
TATAGAGGCAGAAATTACTGCTTTCTATAGCTTCAGTAGTATACTAAGCACTATTAGAAAAATATATCTAGAAAATGGTTGACCTAATTCCAACTCTTCCATTTACATTTAAAGCTTTGAAGGAGGTGCCACAGGCTACAATGCTTAACTTTATCTTCATTAGTTTGCAAAGATAATTTCTTCAGAGTTCAGAGAACAAGCACAGAAATTAACTTCCTCTGAGCAGTGCTTCTNATAATTAATATTTAGTTTTCTTACATGGGTTCTTAGATGCTTCTTATTTGTTGCATTATCACAGAATATTATACTGAGGCACTAAAGATGCAGTGCACAAACTCTTCATGGGTTAATCCACTTCTCATTATCTTACCAATTTCCCCACACTTGCATTTACTACAGGTGAAAAATTACACTTAAGAATGGTGCCTAATACTTTTAGGCACCTCAATCTATCAACTTAGCGAGAGAGGCTTCAAAATAAATTTTCATTCAGATATGTACGAATGATGGAAAAATACACTATATAAATAAAACTGCTGCTCTAGATGAAAAACAACCACAAGGAAAAAAATCTCTGTAGATTTATTCAATCATGCATGCCTCATGTGCTACTGCTACAGCAAATTACCCACAAACAATTTCTCCATTATTGAAGAGACTCAATTCATCTACCAGTGCTTAATAAATATTTGATCCTAATTAAGCCTAATGATTTTCTCTGCTTCCAAGATATTACTGGAGATCAACTTTTTTTAGCACAATACTCAATTTAAAATTCTGAGAACCTAGTATGAATTCTGTTCAAAGATAAGTGAACATGGGAAAAAATGTGTTTCCTCTATCAAGAGATTCTGAAAGTGGAAAGATACTGTGTTGCTNCTTCTGAAATCCTGTAACATAGGTGAAGCTTTAGCATCCATCTAGAGAATGTCATATAGCGATAAGTAAGTCCAGACCACTGCTGGCTCAAGCATTTCATCCAGNTGCTTTCCAGATGACTACATGAGATACATCCCTGTCACCAAAAAACTGTAACTGATAACCAAGAGCCAGCCACTCAGCACCCCGGAGTCACTTGAATTCTAAGTATTTATACATAAAATAAGTTCTCAACGTATTTTGTCATTTACAACTGAAGAGGTAGCTTGTTATTTTGAGCTGTTCTGATAGTTTGTTGTCTTTAAATAAGGAAGAAATTATGGAGTTTGCATGTTCTGTTCTATCAGGATCTACCATTGCATAAAAAAGATTTTTTCATTTTCTTTAAAACAAGTGATGCCTAACACAGCACATTCAACAACTTTTCTGTTGCTTGTCTGTTCTTTAAATTAAAAGCTTTGTCCCAGCTTTGTCAAAATTCCATTGTTTTCCCTTAGGAATAGGGAGGTTATCATTAGGAAGAGAAAGTTCTTTAACCGATCTAGGATCTAGGGTGGCCAGCTTTGCTTGTTGAAGACAACAGTGGGGAAAGAAATTCCGAGGCCTAAAGCTCTTCTATCAAAAGAAATGATAAGATACTGCTTTGAACATCTCCCAGGAAAGCGGCTCTGGCATCCTGAAGTCAAATACATTCCAACAAGTATTCTGTCATGTATGAAACTAATTTCACAGCCATTCCTTTGCTATTTTATTTTCCTTTTTTATTTTACACCTCACTTTTACACTCAGGTTCAGAATTTTTCAGTTTGAACAATTACTGATACCTCCCTCTCTCAAAAGCATTGACGATTTTTCGAAGTGTGGAATGGATTTCTCTGTACATACCTTACTTACTAGCTATCAGAAAAAAAGAAATGCCGCCTTATTTGGCACTAATTGGTGGCCCCAGCACCAAACAGATTTGCATGTTTGCACAGATAAAAAGTCTCCCCTCAGACACACTCCATAATGTCATGCCAAGGAAAAGCATCATACATTTCTGTGAACTCTGGTGCTGCCTGAGAAAACTTTTATTTTGGGGAACTCAATCCTCTTCCAGGAGGGTGGATTCACATGGTTTCCTTTCAGCCAACCAAGGAAGAAAATCAGAGGCAAACATTCCTCACTCAAGCTGAGCCCATAAATGAATATTAGAATCAAAATCACTTATGTAAAGTAATACTGGCAGGAGTGGATGCTTAAAAATAGTTTAAACTAAACATTCTAAATTGTTTCATCAGACACTTGTAGGAATCCTAATTTATTTTAATGTACGCAACTAGCAATTGCAGAAGCAGCAGATTACAGCAGTATTGCCAGTAGCACCTTTCAGGCCAAAGCAGTTAAAAACTCCAAAATAAAAAGTTAAAAAGGAATTAAAATTAAATACTGTATCTTCTGAACATGGAACTAACCTACCTTCTGATCTGGAAACAACTGGAATGTCTTTTTCAAGCTCTGGATAGATACTTCAAATTTAAGCAAAGCTGAAACTCTCAGGTAATACCAGGATATAGAAGTG
Source organism: Calyptomena viridis (assembly GCA_013390005.1). Taxonomy (NCBI): domain Eukaryota; kingdom Metazoa; phylum Chordata; class Aves; order Passeriformes; family Eurylaimidae; genus Calyptomena; species Calyptomena viridis. The sequence continues at coordinate 54,608 of WEIV01023340.1, forward strand.
AGACTTCATGGCACACAAATAAACACTTGTGCACAAGAGATGGCAAAAGAGACTAAGGGCTAGATTCACAGCATTTATTCAAAGTTGAATAATTTCCTTAGGAATGCCTATTTACTTGAGCAAGTCATACAGACACTTTCAAGGACCAACTAAACCTATTCCAGATCAAATTTCCTTCTAACTGAGCTGCTGTTGACTCCTGATGGAATCCCAATTCTGGCACATCAGTGAAGAGCCTAAAGTTCAGTGGGTCCAACCTGAGACTTGCTTCAATACTGAATTTCAGGTGTACCATTTTAAAAATGTCACTTCACAGGACTTCTGTCCCTTTTCAAGCAGCATCTTTGCTCATTGGTTTGAGTTACAGGCTTTGATAATTTAGAAATTCTACTGTGCATCTGCCCCAAGCATGAATGCATACTATCACTGTAATCTGATTCTTGAAGTTTACATTGCTTTGAAAGGTTAATACAATAGTTTTCAAGTTCCTGCATCACTTAAGTACTGCCAAACAATATCCAGTAAAAGAATTTGAAATCTCTGCCTTAGTTGTCCCTGAACACCTGTACCTTTCTAATTAACAGCAAAAAATCATTTCACAATCACAGCATCTACCTCCTTATTTCACTTTCCTTGACAGTCTGTTGCTTTTAATAATCATCTACTGCATTGCTGGTTTTGCCAGTAATCTTCTGACAGGAATCCTGGATAAGTAAATGTTAGGCTAGCCTGCAGTGCATAGGAGAATCCAGATGATTTTGCCTCCTTGTGCGCAGAGAATATGGTTGTTTTGTGCATAAGCAGCTCAACTGCAGCAGGACTACACATCCTGGTATAGCATTCAGAGCTGTGTATTCTGCTAAGAGCTCAGAACAAAAATAACCATTTAAATTCATATGGGAAGGTGTTTTGCTAATAAACAGAAACAATTTGAAAAAGTATTCTCTAATAAAAAGGAATTTGTAAGGTAGAAGCTAGCAGCAGTCCTGTTGTACTTGACACATGAAATGAAGTATAGAAATCGAGATTAAATATTTTTACTTACAAAATCAGTATGAGGAAGGGAGGCATGTAATTGATTTTTAGCCTTTGAGATACAGCAACTATCAAAAGACAAATCCTTAATTTTGTGATACTTGTTTTAAGAGAATGGCTGAGACCATCTCCTGTATAAGAGTGTGTTAATAGGCTAGAACACGTCAAAAAACAGGCCTTCCCCCTAGGATAATCACAAGGTAAGGGTCTCTACCATAGAGTTCAAATTTTTTTCTTTTTTTTTTCCCCACAAAATTGAAAATTAAAGCTAGTTTTCACTAAATAAAACCCCCTCTGTAACTACTAATGGCCTGATTCTACAATGAAATCCAGGCCTATTCCCTCTTGCTAGATGCACCTGAAATTCTGATGGAATACAAGCCATCACAGATACTGTCCTGTGGAAATGTTAATGAAACAAACAGGAACAACATTGGAGGAGTTCCTTTCACTTATCTTAGAATCATAGAATCATTAAGACTGGAAAAGACCTCTAAGATTATTGAGTCCAACTGACAACCCAGCACCACTGTGTTCACCATTAAACCATGACCTCAAGTGACACATCCACACATTTTCTGAACACTTCCAGGGATGGCGATTTCAACTCTTCCCTGGGCAGTTTGTTCCACTGCCTGACCACCCTTTCCGTGAAGATTTTTTTCCTAATATCCAATTTTTAGTATTGTATTATGGTTTAATATAATCAATGCTGCCAAACTACTTCTAACTTTCTATTTTTCAGATATTTTACAGAATCAATACATTTTGTATATGTATTTTTTTCTGTCATTGCTCCTGTTAAGTCTTTCACCAACTTCAGAACATGACAGATTTCCTATTCACTACATCCAAAGTTTCTAAACTCATCAAGATTTAAGTCTGCAGCAGAAAAAACTACGACTGATATCAATAACCAAATTCCATGGGCATAGTACAAGTTTAAAAAGTTTTGATTATCATTATCTGACACTACTTTAAAGATGATATATGAAGTCAATCTAAAAAGTCATGTCAATATTTAATGAACATGGTACAGTAGAATAAAATTTGAGATGTACCCAATTTGCATAAGGGATTCCAAAAAAATCCATATAAGCTAAATGTAAAAATGATCTTGAAAATAGGAGGATATTTGGCCTGCAGTTCATATGGACTTCATATGCAAGGCAGTTCAAAGACTCAGTTCACTATATCTCTAGCCTAATGTCCTTAACTGTACCCCTGAAAACAAGCAACTAGTCAGATAAGCTTGTCCAAGACCTTCCTATCAGCTATCAACCTAGTACTTCTGTCTAGGTCAGGACTTCATCATTCCAAAGAGTTCGCAACTAAGGAAGCTGAGGAATGACAATTGATTAAACACATAAGTTGCTTTACGCAGTGATCTAGCATTGAATAATTTGGAAAGACAGTTTGTCTTAATATTCCAATTTATAATATCTCTTGCCAGATTATATTAGAAAAACAATTAGAATAATGCTCTGTAACTTTTAGTTTCAACAAACAGTAAAAAAAAAATAAAATTATCTGCTCTTAGCTATAGAACCTTTATAATGCTCTAGACACTGCTCTGATTTCAATAATATTCCTACTGCTATGTAACAGCAAAAGGAGGAGATTAAGAAATGGCCACTGAGGTGAATGAAGGTATTTAAATACATTCTGAAATTAAGAATAGGGACAAACTACATTACTTAGCCATACTCAGTAGAAAAATCTACCTGTTGCTTCCAAAGAACAGTCTGTCCCCTTATTACAAACACTACACTAGGTATCAAAAGTGCACTAGGAAGCCAAAACAGTAACAAGTTCTAAAAATCTTTTTCACAATTGGTATTGAGTTCTAAAGTGTCATTACTGCATTAAGGCTACTCCCAGTCTCTAAAATACAGTAACAGGAAACATAAAAAGTTACCAAATAAGATCAAATTTAAAAATCAAATAGAAATTAAGTTGCAGAGTTCGAGAATGATTTAAAGTATGCTGTCTAAACAGAAAAAAAATCCTCACAAGGACTATTATAATTCATAGTATTAAGCATCTGTCAATGTGAAAGGGAATACTGTTCAAAAATAAATATTTTCTAATATAGGATCAGGCAGAAAACAGGAATGCTGCACCTCCAAATCCCAAGCAATTGAAAGCTTACACTGACAAAGTCTACTTTGTAACAGCATCTCTATTCACCCAAGCATCCCCGAAGCACCTGACGAACTCCTTCAGATATTATATCATGTGTACAATAAGGCTGAAATCCCCTTACCTTCAAAAAAGCAAATTCAATCAAGATTCAAGCTGGTTTAAGGCTCGTGTTCACAGAGTTAAATGTCCATTCAACAATGACTGAAATATCTGCACCATTAAAAAAAAAAAACTGAGACAACTTCCTGCTTCCTTCCTTTCTTTCAATTAGGCTTTTCTCACACATAACAAACTTTACCCTTTACACCTACTGAAGAATTTACAGGACTTGCCGTTGGTATTGCTACAAGTTACCTTTGAGGATACACTTGTATCCTGAGGCACACCAGTGGCAGCCACTGACAGAGCAGCCCTTTCCTCACCTCCGCAGAGCAGCTTCCACCATGTCAGTCTTTTGCAAGGCACAGCTCAGGAAACCCACTCCACTCCGAAGCTTTCAAGCTGAGAGGCAGAAAATGTCAGCAGAGAAAAACAGATGACTGTACCAAAGGTCTTAATGAAGCTAATGAAGTTCTCCACCTTTTCAGGCAATGAAATTGCATCCTGGCAATTAATGAGCAGAAGGTTTGACAGCACAATGACAGTGGTCTACTACATTTAAATAAAGTAGCTAGCAATAACGTCTCTGGTAAAAATCTTTATTAGAATGGTGTATTTTTATTCGTTCCAATAACACTTTTTCACTAAAATCTTAGTAGGCAGACATAGCAAATATGAAAAGGAAGGAAACATTTTAAAGAATTAAAAGAATAACAAACATGTTCTCACTGGCAGCTGAACTGCAAAAAGCAACGTACTTGTAACTCGAGGACTGAAACTGTCACTGAACATTGACCAATAATGGTAATGCTGAGAGAATATGATGAAGTCAGCACTAAAGTTAGGGCACTGACTTTCCTCTAGACTGGAAAATCTAGAAACATAGTTTGACATCTCATGGCTCTTCAGCACGAGCACAAAGAAGAAAGTATCAATGTTGCATTATGTACCTGCAATATAGATGAGAAAATGCAACATGCACTTGAGTAACAATATTTTAATAGTGAAAATATTCCTCAAGTTCATCGTTAGTTAGAAAAAAATCATTTAGGGAAGACTTTTTCAGTTTTATATTGCACACTCATGACTGATTTTTTATTTCCACTACTTCTTTAGCTATCATATCCATGGAATGATAAATACCATCCAAACAGTTGAGCCTTTACCACATGCCCTCAAATAGTTGTGTCTTGTTATGGTTCCAGCTAGTTATTTTCAGCACAGGTCAAAGTTCTGAAGTCCATTAGAAAGCAAGAAAAACAAAAAATCCCAGTATATTTCAGTTTTATATCTATCACAGCCATCATGCCACGATTACTCTAAAAAATATATTTGATGAGCAGCCTGAATTAAGTGCCAAGATAAGTCCATTCTTATGCAGAAAAAGATTTTTGTTGTCATTGTCATAGCTTGTTGTCTTTTTCTCATAAATCCACATCCAAAGCTAAATCTATGCTTGAATTCAGAAATCAGGTAATTTCCATGCAGGCCATTATGGTCAGAAATAAGTCTACTTGCAAAAGCTCAAAGACATTTAGTTCGAAAGGAGGTCCTCATACTGCAAATCTTGAGGTATGACCTATCAGCCTAATTCTTCATACTCTAACTGTACCTGCATGTCTTCCAGTGTGAAGTTTTACCTAGTCACAATTAATCCAACATGTGTCCTGTAAATATGCATTTGAATTTTGAAATGTAATTATGCCTTGTACGTTGAACTGGGGGGGGGGGGGGGGAAGGGCTGTATTTATTTCACATAAAATATTTGGAATAAAGTGCAAAACCAAAACCATCCTATCTTAAATCGATAAGTATACCTTGTGCTGACCCTGTAGTGACAGAGATAGAGCAGTTTAAATTTTTTGCTCATTCCAGACAATGAAGAGGCCAGACCAGACTGGAACACCATAAGGTGTCCTCTCAGGAGATACTGCTTTGCCAGCAGAGAAGTGCCCGTGTCAAACAGACTAAAGTGTTTAACTGACTTCATATAGACCAAATTGCTGTGCTATTGTAAACCATGTGTGATCATTACATGTCTGGATTAGACAGAAACCAGCAGTCTGAGCCTATATGTCCTATATATGTTACTATGTGTTTTCTTTCCTGATAACTTCCCCAAATATTGCTTACAGTCAAAATATTTCATAACTAAAATGCAGTAATCTATGGCTAGTAATTTTATCAGCCTCTAATTCAGAGGAACATGATTTATCATTCTACATGGAATAGAACATGCCAGCATTATACAAAAAATAATCACATTGTGACTTCTATAAATGCCAGCGTAAAAGGCACTTTGCCAACAACAGCATAAAATGAAGTAACTGTCGAAGAACTGACTGAAAACCTAAGGTTTAACAAGTCACAGTTCATGTCAGTAGCACAGCTGTATCTGAAGGGCCAAACCAGCTACCATGGTCAAAACTGAATGGTCTTACACTGAGTAACTTTGAGCTTGTTTTCTTTATTTCCACTTGCCTGCTGCAGGACAGCAATTTGCACGGTTATGCTAGCAAATTTGGTATTGAGTATTAGCACAGGTAGAGTTTGTAACACTGAATACTCAAGTATTCTGCAAGTCCATAGAAGCAGCTGTTTGTGACAGTTTAATAGGCCTAGACATACAAATCTTTTAAAGCCTTAAGAATACGAACAACCTTTGTTCAGGCCACTCTGGTTTGTCAGATAATTGACAGACAAATTAGTAAATTCAATGAATAAATATTTTATAATAACTAGTTCAACCAGCTGATTTAAAAGTCTTCCAGACTTGCTCTGTTGTGTTTGCTGGCCTCAAAGGAGCCCAGATTTTGACTGGAGACAGCTCTCCAACTCTAAATAAACATCTTGGTTAAGCATGTATTATTGCTAAGGGTGGAACAGACTGCAAATACTAGAACGTTAATGTCACACTATTTCTTTTCATTCTACCAGGACACAAAGAATAAAAAGACCTGAAAATTTAACAAAAGCATGCTCCTTACCCATGTCACAAAACAGTACTTTCAATCTGAAATAACTTGGGCAGTTTTGTTCAAATTCTGATTAGAAGTTAGTGCTCAATTGATTTCAGCTGTTCTACACATTCCTTATTATTAATATATATTTTAATACCAACCTAGAAAGATGTAGATTTTTTTGACTAATCAACCAAACACTTGGCACATCTCACTACAGAAATCTAGGCACTGTATGTCATTTGGATGAGACTTCCTAGACCACAGGAAGACAGATCAACACCATGCTGACCTGCCGCCTGTCACTTAAGTGTTTTGCTAGAAAATCACCATGCACTCAGCTGCTACAAAGCAAGACAACACACAATTATTTCCAGGTCAGTGGATTTATGTTTATCCTATTTACATAAAGGAGGTAAATCCAGATAGGGGTGGGGAGGCCAGTGTACAGCAAGCTTTGCACTAGCATATACAAACTTTACAGGACATAAAGTTTAAAGTAATTCAGTACAACCCATTTGCAATATGTATATATGCTTTTTAGGAACTCAGATGTTTCCCCAGTTACATGTTTTTAGCCTTTGAATTCCAAGGTTTAGGGGTTTTGTTAGTTTGGTCTTGTTTTTGTTCTTAAAAAGAACAGTTGATGATACTTTTCAGAAGTATCACCCTCAAGTCATAACTGAATTCCAGTTCAAACAGTAGATTAAAGTGTACATCTGCCAAATTTTAATAAAGAATCTTTAATTTCATTCAAAGCCATTACTGTAGAATGCTTTGCATGAATATATTATTAGCTACTCCAAGAGGTATCACTATGAAGTGGTAAAATAGCTTTAAACGGTCAGGTCTTGCATTACAGGTAGGCTATTAGGAACTTGCCTGTAGATACAGTTGGGACATACTTTAAGGAAGATTTTTCAAAAGCTTTCAATACTAGCTTAATTCTGCTTCCAGAGGTCATTTTTCACCACTTTTTTTTTTTTTTTGTCATAGGAAAAAGCAGAGTCATTCAGTACATTAGAATGTCCCCAGAACTTAAGCCATAGTATCAAAGTTTTTTGTTTAATGCACATAAACACACACACACGTTACAGTCTCATTTTTAACCAAGTCTTACATAAGTTTTATGCTCACTTTTAAACTGTTTGTTTGGGCCTAAGCTGTAACATTCCAAAAATTCCAGTGCTTCGCTTTTCAGCACTGGAAAGCTTTGTGCAGGACTCAGAGGGGAAGTAGGAACCAAAAGGTGATTTTACACAGTTAGAGATCCAACAGACCTCTGACAGGAAGTTTCAATGCCTTTATTTGGCTAACCATCACTGTGGAAAGATTAAATAGCTAATTCTGTATATTGAAGGCTATGAAAAGTCTTGAAAAATTCCTTCCACTGGTGAGAACTTGACTGTACTGAAAGACTAAGTGTTATCAAGACAGGGGAATTGGTTCTCCAAATCAACCATGCCTTCACAAAGGCAACATAGCTTACCTTCCCACTCTTACCTCCTCTGCTCCCTTCCCTTCCAGGAAGCAAATAAGATAATAGTACCTCATTAGGTACATAAACCATTTACCTCTGCTGTTCTTATTTCAATTTTCTTTGACTTTGGAGAATAAATTCACTGCTTTCCAGAAGGTCCAGAGACCTGACTGAGATTCAGGGTCACACATACAGTTCTGCTGCATCCAGCTGCACCTTGCCTCTTATCTCACTTAGGTCTACCAAGATGTATCACACAAGTAAGTGAATCCTATACAGGTGCCTCATGGAGCACTTTCAAAGTTGAGAGGTCGCTTGCACAGAGGAACTTGTCCCTTGGACTTTCAGCTCCAAAGAATGGAGCCACTGCTACATTTGTCACCTGTTGTTTTTGCAGAGACTAGGGAAGATATGCATGTTAAGAGTCTCCTTCGCACCAGCATAGTCCCTTTCTAAATGCATTTGTATTAAATGA
>WEIV01023340.1:62907-81699 GCA_013390005.1 Calyptomena viridis
TGACAAACTTCTAAAAAGCATTAAATATTTAGGGACACAAGCCGCTAAGAAAACACACTAATTCTCAAGACATTAATATTAAGGAGATAAATGCGGTCTTATATATATAACACATAATACCCTATGGATCCACCTTGAAAACAGGATAAAACATACTTGTTAGACGACTTAGGAAGAGACAGTGTCTAAAAGCACGCTTTTCTCTTTAAAGTATAAGCACACAGGTGGAGGGAGGTTGGACCAGATGACTTTACTGTGCTTTCTTCCAACCTTATGCATTCTGTGGTTCTATGGCTAAACAGGGAAATTCTCTACCATGTATCATGCAAGTTTATTACCAAATTAGTATTTTTCAAACAAACACAGGTTAGAGTCAAATGAAACAAAGCTTGAGGCAGAAGTGAAAATTAAACTACTCATTGTTTCATATGCAAAAAATACCTGCTTTTGACTGTCCATTAAAAAAAAAAAAAGATGGAAAATGAATACTTTTGAAGTTGCAGAATATGAAAAATGTTTATCTAAAAGACAGTGGTTTTATCTAAAAGACAGCAGGTTTTTTTAGAAAGGTTAAGCAACAGCTTGGATATTATAGTTAAAATTATTAATTCTGATAAAAGATGCTCATTGCTGTACTTAACTATTAATAAATTAATTAATTTTACTCTCTTCCCCCAAACCACAGATTAATGATGATGAGCAGAGGCTACTGTGAGAACCTGGGAATCCTGCCATTTTGTATTTCATTTGGACCTATCAAAAGGTTAAGCATAGCCTAAGCTCCAAAGTCAACAAAGAGGCATTGCCATCTTCTACTACTGCAGACAGGAGATAACCAGGAGGCCGTAAAAATTGCACCCCCCTAAAGCAGCTAGTTACATACAGAATCACATCACAAACTTTGTCAGAGCTATCTACTGCCATCTGAGAATATCACATGGCCAAGTAAGTCCAGTGCAGACACAACTCATAGGTCTCACACATGAATACATATGCTCTCAAGCATCTCCAACTTGGTATATCCTCAATCTGAGGCTAACGCAAGGAAGAGGTGACTGCATTATTGCCTTTTACCCATATTAATTTCCTCTATCAGCAGGTCTTGCTTTCCAGTTTTCCAAACACCTTTTTCTGCTCCAGCATTGTCAAATAAGAAACTCATTTAGTTTCAACGTATTACTATGATCAGCTGATACACTTACACCAAAGATCAAAATCCCATACAGAACAGTTACCGCAAAACCCCACTGAAGACCATACAATGGAAGCAACATGGACACATTGTGACTAAACAGCATATTAACTTAAGGTCTTTCTCATGAGGTTTTTGACAAGAAATCTAAGCTATCATGATCTTTTATATCCTAAGATAACAGTTAGTAATATCATATACTGTTTGGAAAACACACATACTGGAAACAAGAAAATATTTTTTGAGACATTTTGATGCAATAATTCCATCATGAAATGTTTAGAGATACACTTGCCTCCTGCCCACCTATTTGAGCTCATAAAGACAGCAAGGAGGGAACACATTTATGTAACCAATATTGTTCTAACTGAGCCTTTTTTCTTCACACACAAAGAATTACAAACAATGGTGTTAGCCCGTCCCAGATTTAATGGGGGTTCCTTGGGACCATATCCTTAAGTAAAATGAAAAATCCAAATAAGAAAGTTTATTTTTTTCAATGTACTTGACACTCCTTTTGGGAAGTGAACAAAGACACACTGTCAGAAGCAGAAAATTGCACAAAATGTTACCGTTTGTTCCCCACGAATGCTGAGGTATACTTACTCAATGAAAGAAATTCCACTGCTCTCCTGAGATTTCCTCCCTGTACTTGAATTTTATGCCAAGTTCACTCAGCTGAAGTTTGGGTTGTGTTAGCATGCCAGATACAAGTTCCTGTAAGTCAGCTCTGTTCCTCAGTCAAAAATTAAGTGCCAAGTACAGAGTAACTTCAAAGTTACATGAATTTAAAAATTACCATTAATAGGCCATCATTGGCCCTTACTTTAAATAGTTCAAGCACTGTTTTTAATTGAAAATAGTTGGTACATATTTTTGTCTATTATGCAGCCTAATTATCTGTAATTTCTCCAGCTATGTTTTTGGACATGTTAAGGGATTACATATTTCTAAATTGCTCTGAAGTGCCTTAAGATCCTTCAGAAGCTACAGGGTTTCATGCAGTAATTCTCAGGTGACAAATTCATCAACATAAAACAAGTATTCTCTAAACTGTAGTCAAAAGAACTTAGGAAGGACAAGGTGACTGATCTATAAGGACTAGGGAAGCAGCTTTATAGGAGACAGCAAGACAAGAATAGGGATGATCTTAAACCAACAGGAATATAATTAGAGGAAGAAGAAAAGAAACTATCAATTTGAAGTATGCCTGGTACTAAAATTCCCATTGTTTCAAGTGGATACCTACATTACAATAGCAGACATTGATAGTACAAGGAAGAACATGCAGAATTAGATCCATGACTCTGCAATATCAGAATAAAACATTACAATTGAACCTGACTTGGGGTTATTTTTTTATGAAAAACTGCTAAAGAAAACGGAATTTTTTACAAAAGTTTTTGTATTTTTTTAACAAGAAGGCATGCCTTATGAAATGTATACATACATTTCAGTTTTTCTCTTTTTATCCAAAAATACGCTGGAGAGCTTCTTACTAAAACTTAAATGAATTGGAAGGCCTCCAAACAGCTTTTATTTAAAAGTGCTGATCTGCTTTTTTTTTCTATTTTTTTTCCTATGAAAATATAATGTGTAACCACTGTTTACATTAAGTATACAACTCATTTTAAATATGACATTGTGTTTTTAGTATATTTTTTGAAACAAACTAATGTTAGGGCTACAGCAAAGCCTGCAAAATGAACTATGAGGAACCAGGGCATGCAGTATGCAAGTACACAGTAATTGTGGTAAACCAAAGCTTTGCAGCATGTGATCAGATAGACTAGGTATATATAGGTTGCCATCTAATGCTAGCCAACTGCTTAGAAAAGCCACAGACCAAAAAGTCTTTTGCTCTTCCAAGATTTTCTTCATTTTTATTACAATAAAGCATAAAAACAAAAGGTAGAGGACAAAACTTACTTGTGGGGGTCAAACTCAGTTAATATTTCATAATCAAAGGAAAAAATTTTGCTTCAAGCTGTACAATCAAAACTCAAAGAAACTGTAAGCCATAAATATCTTTGACAGAACAGTTACAGAACTTTATGACCAATTAAAGACTACTAACAAGTATGCTTTGTGTCCTGTGAAATAGGCACATGACCAAGAAAAATAAACTATTGCATTAAGTAACATCGACCTATTTTATCTACACAAGATGAAACCAGCAAGCAATAAGACATGAATGAATTGTTGGGAAAGCTTATTTTTAAACTCTGCTTTGACACAGAGTCTCCTTAGGAACACATATTCTTAAGCTAGTTATTTAAACACAAAACATTCAAACATAAAGAGTTTCAAGACAGAACAATCACCAGTTTTGCTTTAAAACATTTAATGCCTTCATTGCAGTGAACTGAAAACAAAGTACTAGATAAACAATTAAAACCCCACTTATACTAAAGTACTACACAGAATCAGAGGTACTATTTTGAAGTTTGCAAAAGCAGCACAGTAATGCCTTTGGAGGTTAGTCTTTGTACTTCATACAGAGCATGCAGCAGAACTACTAGCAAACAAATGCTGGTTTTCTCTGGACACTAATTAGAAACTCAAGAATGTGAGTCATAAGGGCAGTAAGAAAGACAAATCCTTAAGAAAAGTATGACTTACCAGACAGACGAGTTTTGCTGTGTCTCAAATACAGTAGAAGTAAGAAATTTCTGTATATGTAGACCTTATTTATTTAGCCCTTTATGAAGGTTTCTCTCCAGAAATTAATTTAACTCACATGCAAGAGTCTGTAAAAGAAAAAGAGAAAGAGTCCGAGCTGTTGACTGATGTTTTTGGTCTAAGAACATCTGAGCTATTTTCAGCAGCAATGGGCTTGCCTACTATCAAAATGAAAATGCAATAGAGAATAAGAAACCTCCCAACCCAAGCCGAAAAAAATCAGGAAATCCATAGCAAAAAAACTTTGTTCATTGTCCAAATTTTTATTTAAAGAAACAGAAAGCAGAGGGAACAACCACTGTTGAGGAACAACAACAGAAAAATACTGTTAAAAGGAAATAAGACTATTACCTTTAGCTCAGAAAATGAACCACCATGGGTATTTTTTAATGTGAAAAACACCTCCTGGTATTTTGGTTATTTTTGAAGATGTTTTGTCTTATTTACACAAGGGTTCATCTGAGATGGAACTACTTGTATTTGCATTTAAGTCCATCATTTCTGGCTGGTATACACATTCAAGGAGAGGACAAAAAAGTTTACTAAGACTGAAGCCAGTAGTTTGTTTCTAGTTTGCATCTTAAGTTTCCAGTTTCAGCAACAGTGCTATTTTGGAAACTTAGTGACCTGAAGTTGCTGCCACTCCTTTTTTTTCTGCCAGGGCCATTCAGTGACATGATAAATATCTCCCTGCCTTCCTTTGTCACATTGCCAACCAACCAGCTTAATTCTCCCATAATGTAAAAATCTATCAATACTACTTAATTACTCCAGGAAAAGACTCAGAACACCTTGATGGGTACATAAAAACTAATTACTTTGACGTTTAAGATAACACAGATAAGTCAGAGAAAATCACCACTGTTATTTATTTTTTTGCAGCTGCTTCTGGTAGAGGAGGAAGCTTTCAAGATATCCCACTATATAACTTTTCTCTATGTATCTCAGCAATTCTGACAAGCACAACTTCCTTTTGCTTCATCAGAAAAATTTCTCATATATCATCACACTGTTAGGCACTACCACTGAAAATCTCATGACTTTTATTCAAGGAAAATCATGAGACCAAATTACTCTCTGGTCAAAACCTAAAACAGGCTGATGTGGTAAGATTACAAAATATTTCAATCTGTTAAATTTTCAATCAAGTCTACTTAAGCACACTCATTTGAAAACATTTTAAAACACTATGGGTCACCTTAATTTCTGATTTATTTGTGAACAGAAGTTACACTGACACATGAAACAGTATGCTAGACACACAGGCTATTTAGTAAAAGAGTAAAGCAACACTCACTGCTACAAATAAACACAAAAAGCACATTTTTTCCTGAAGACTCATATAAAAATCATTAGTTATAAAACACTTACAACAATAATGAAAAAGCTGCTGAGTGTGAAAATATAGCACAAATCCTTTCTGAGTTAGCTCAGAAGCATCCTTTCCATTTGATCCCAATTACTTTTAGTGTTACTGTAGTTAGAAGCAGCTACAATAAAACCCACAAACCATAAATACCAGCCTGTTAAATTAATCATTATTGCTGCTTCATTCTAACTGTCTAGCTAAGGATCAACATTTTACCGCAAAACTAGTTCAGGGAAGTTAAAAAGCTCATTTTATATTTAATTTGAGATTCATGAACAAAGAGATTTAACGACTCTAACAGCTTAAATTTGAGATAATGTGTGAGACATAGCCAGCTTGAGAGCTGTAGCAGTCAGGTGGAACATGCGGTATAATCTGCAAATAAATGCAAGTCCTGTATCTATCAGACCACTAATGTGAGATGTTACAGTACCCTGCCATCCATAATGCTTTCATCTGGTGGTTACCAGCCAAATCAACAAATATCCACATGACTACTACATGACTACTATTAATACTACACAAATAAGAAACTAGAAGAAAGTGTTAAAAGAATTATTATCAGTATCATTTTACTACTGAAATAATACAGAATGCTTTGCAGTGCAGCATTTCTTTCCTGAGGCATTTTCTCAGAAGGCAAATTTACCATTAGCTGATTCACCATCAGCACTTAATCCGTTTTGGTACCTTGCTTCTTCATGCACTCTCCACAACTGTATTTGTGTAAATGACTGTTTACCTATTAGTATTTATTGCATTTACTAAATGTGACATAGGCACTGTTTCAGTATATATTAAGATGTGCTTTAACTACTGGATCAGTATCACATCATCTTTATCTACAGGAAACATTAGATGCCAGAAATATCATATATATGTCATCTAAGTTTCAAAAATAAGTATATCTGTATGGTTGTTAATAAAACAGACAAATATGGCACCACTATCAAGAATGTCACCTTATGCTTTTCAGAAACTGACAATAATCTCTTCCATTTTACGGCTATCGGCAACATTACAATCAAGAATATAATTTCTTTAGTGGCCCACTTCAGTGCGATTTAATCAATTGCTGGTATTAAACAATTCAAACATGACGTACAAGTGTACAGAGTTCCCACTCCTAATGTAGGTCCTTGGTGCAAGTCTCCAGGAGCTCCATAACCAGACTTTGCAGGAGAGAGATTCTCAAAAATCAGAAGAAAAAATCTTGGTAAGAGATACAGAAAATTGTTCAAAATACTGATAAACGAAAAGGTTGCATACCTGATTCACTGCACAGATTCATATAAAGGAAATCTCAACTTTTCTAAACCTATACTTTCAAACACATTTGAGTCGCTGCAACTTCAGATGGAATGGCTGAAGAAGAATTCTCCTTTTGAGAAGTTTCCCTTTACATTTCAAGATATTTAGATGAACACTGCACAGCCAGGTGTAGTGACTGCTTTTTTCTTGTACAATTCTATACATGATTCTATTCATGTATTTTAATAGCAATATGATAATATGCCTAAAAGAACCCCAAAAACATATTTCTTGAATTTCAACTCAACTAGGACAGATAACATTAAGTGTATTTAACATTAGAGAAGGAAAGCACAATGCATGCACTTTGCATTTGCAGAAGTCTCTCTTGAAAGAGTTCATTCACAGGACAGACCATTCCAATCTCTGAAATGAGTATTTCCCAGATTACAGAAAAAGCAGTATATACAGAAGAAAAGCTATCAATCACATGCTTTTTCCTGGACTTCAGCAAATGTCTTGCAAATGTCTTAGACAATAAGGCATTTTTTCAATGTTTCATGTGTGCTTTTAGCAGCTTCCACTGTTGAAAAGCAAGGGAGCTATGAAGAAATGTGGCCATTCTCCTGGACAGGATGGAATACCTTGTTACACATAGGTAATATACAACATTACTTGTGGTTGTTCCTATTGAATGTAACATTACTCTTGCTTGTGTTCTTGATTTTTCCCCTATAATTAAATGCGCTTGCCATTCTAGTCAGATTACTTCTAAATACATCTTGATGCTCAATGTCATCATGCACACCTCAGCTTCATGTTGTGGCATTAGCTTAAGAATTTTCATATTAGAACAATAGCGCATGTAACAATGACTACAAATGCACTCGCAGTTTTCTTTAGTTTGATATGTATAAAAATGTACTTTGAAAATTTTCTAGATGATCATATAAAATAGAACTCCTGAAAAACCTCCAACATTAAAACCCTCATATTAACAACAAATTCTCAATTTCATTCTCTACTACATTTTCATTAGAGCTACACATTGAAAAATGTGGATCATCTATTGAAAAACAAACTGACTTAAGTTTTCAGACACAGGATTCAACATATCAAGAAAGAATCACCAAGTTACTGTGATAGTTACATCTAACACATTCCTAACCATAAAAAAAACTTGCTTAGCTCAATGGTGATTATGTTAAAATAGCTCAAAGATTCTCTCAAAGTGATTACAAAGGATTGCTTTTACACACCTATCTGTCTCAGTACACATGGCAATAGAGTCTTTGGCCAAGACATTTCAAGCAGTGAGAAATTATCTACATCCCTTAAGGACAATAAATTACAAACTGTGTGAACAGTACAGAAGTGACACACACAGCATTTATCACTGCTTTGTGGCTTCATAATTCCCATACTGAAACTATGGTTAGAGAACTCTCAACTTTAACAAAAGTTTCAAAGAGTGAAGTTTGTTGAAGTCCATACAATGGAATTATTTTTTTTTCTCTCTTTTATTGCTCTGTTAGCACATTGGTTTCCCATACAAGAAATTCTGTTCTCCAGTATCTCAGTATATTACAAAATAACATTCCACATTAAAAAACAGTGGAGTGCTCCATCCTGACTAAAGAGGGTTTTTCCATCATTTCCTTCAAATGATTAATGGTGAACGTCCCACTTCACTGGCATAACTAGGTTAATAATAAACTTATTAAGCTTTTCTCTTTGGTTTTGGTAAAAGAATGTTTCATCCCTTTATAACTCATTACTTATAAAACTTGAAAACTGGGAAGGACAACCAAAAAGAGGAAGCCTGGGATTGTGGGTTTTTTTTTCATTTGTGTTCCTCAGGAAGCACTCAAGAACCAGCTAAGAGTTATCAGGCAATTTCTGATCCAGCAGAGTATCCAAGCAGCCTTCTGAATTTGTTTTATTGATAACACACACATTTCACAGAATCACAGAATTAACAAGGTTGGAAAAGACATTTGAGATCATCAAGTCCAACCTATTACCTAACACCATTTCATCAACTAAACCATGGCACTAAGTGCCTCATCTAGTCTCTTTTTAAAAATTTCTAGGGACAGCAACTCTACCACCTCCCTGGGCAGCCCAGTCCAATGGCCAATCACACTTTCAGTGAAAAATTTTTTCCTAGCATCCAACCTAAACTTTCCCTGACGTAGCTTGCGACTGTGTCCTCTTGTTCTGTCACTTGCAGACAGAAGAGACCAACCCCCACGTGGCTACAGCCCCCTTTTGGGTGGTTGTAGAGAGTGATAAGGTCTCCCCTGAGCCTCCTCTTCTCCAGCCTAAACAACCCCAGCTCCCTCAGCTGCTCCTCACAGGGCTTGTGCTCCAGTCCCTTCACCAGCCTTGTTGCCCTTCTCTGGACACGTTCCAGCATCTCAACATCTTTCTTTAATTGAGGGGCCCAGAACTGGACACAGGACTCGAGGTGCAGCCTCACCAGTGCTGAGTACAGGGCAAGAATGACTCCCCTGGTCCTGCCGGCCACATTATTCCTGATGCAGGTCAGGATGTCATTGGCCTTCTTGGCCACCTGGGCACACTGCTGGCTCATGTTCAGTTTCCTGTCAATCAGAACCCCCAGGTCCCTTTCTGCCTGGCTGCTCTCCAGCCACTCTGTCCCCAGCCTGTAGCACTGCAGGGGGTTGTTGTGGCCAAAGTGAAGAACCTGGCACTTAGACTTATTAAATCTCATCCTATTGGAATCTGCCCATCTATCCAGCCTGTCAAGGTCCCTCTGCGGGGCCCTCCTACCCTCTAACAAATTGACACTTGCTCCCAACTTGGTGTCATCTGCAAGAAAGACATGGATCAAGATATCAACTACAAAGAATCATGGTCTCACTTTATTAGCATGGACTGGTCTTTGTGCAAAATGGCAGGTGGTCAATGAAGAGCTGATTCAGCTGTTGTTCTCCAGAACACAGATCTGCATTCTCTTTAAAAGACACGAACTGTCTTTAGCTATATTCAGTTCTTACTTTTGACTTCAGAATCACGTTAGACTAAAACCACTAGCCAGATTTGTTTTCTTTTGTTTTTGTGAAAGACATTTTGCAACTAAGCAGCTATGCTATAATTTTTAGTATGTTTAATAACACCATTATACCATACAGAATCGGTTACAAATTATAATACCTTTAACTGAGCACAAATAATACATTAAAACCTAAGGACACTCTCCACCTTGAAGTGAAATCGCATGCATTTCAAAAAACCTAACTATTGAAAGCATATTATCTAAATATTTAGACCCTCTTAGTCATCTATTACAACCAATTCCAATACTTAAACAAATTCCATATAACTGGCAGCAAAGCATATAACTGCTCTCATAATGATGCAAAAAGTGGCTACAGTCACTGCAGCCATCACTCTGAAACTGCAAGAGGATAATATGCCTAGGTATTTTGCTAGTAAAACTAACTGCTGCTGTTTCAGGAGTAAACAGTCAAAAATGTACCAGGAAATAAATATGAAAAGGCCTTTTCAAGAAATGGGAAAAAGAAGCTTATTGTTAATCTCTCTCCTGAAACACACCGCGAGTCCATTGTTTCAAGACCTTTGTACAAGGTTATTTGTCTTTCAGGCCCATTTTCTAGTAGAATTGTGTACAACTACTGTGCAAGACTGTGGAGGTTTTTTGCAAGGCTACTGGGGGCATTAGAGAGCAGGGTTTCTCTAAAGGCCTAAACCTCAGACTTGTTTACAAGCTAAGACTCTCAACCTGCAATGCTCACTGTGGCTTACCAACTCAAATGACAGGGTCTTTTGAAAGTGATAATTTTTAAAACGCCCATTTTACATATGTCCAAATTTCTAAGCATCTCTGACTTTTAACAGCAAAGTTCCCAGTTACTTAAAATTCTTCTCCTGAACCAAGTGAGCAAGCCAGCCTTGATGAAACCACTTCGATAAAACACAAGTTTGTACAGGACAGCTGTCACCAATCTCAAATCTGAGGCACAAATATCTGTAAGACTTTCTCAGGTTATTTTCACTCTTTAATAAAACCATGGAAGATGCTATTACCCCACCAGACATTAATTTTAAAAACACTGTCCTGATGGACGTTAAAACATCTGCCACAAATACAGAAAACCTGGATTAAACTTCCAGAAGGATTTACAGTCATATCTCCCACTTCCGTGACACAGAATACGAAGTGTCATGCTATTGTCTGGTCTTTTGAGGACACTGGCCCATCTTTCATAGAGTAATCACATACTTCATGTGGCTTACAGAGCTACCCCTTTAGTTTAATAAAGAAAATTTACCTAGGAGAAAGGAAAATTTGAGCAACTGCATCTCCTCCAATTACTCTGAAATATCTACATCTGAAGAATACTATCTGAAATATTAACACCTCCCCAGAGTTATCCATGGATAAAACTGTGCTCTGGGGCCATGCATGCTTCTGTGTGCCGCTGCCATTCTCAAGCCAGCTGGTCCATGCAAACAAAATGAAATCCACAGAAGAAACACAAGCCCCAATTCCTTCCTTCCGCTTCACAAAGATTTAAGTTACAGAGCACATAAGGCCTAATGCCATTCTGCTTTTCCTTAAACCACCAGATTATGGCCAGGCCAGCTTTACACCTCCGCACTCTGTACTGAGCTTCTATTCCAATTACCACGACTAAATCCACAAAAGAATTTAGGCTCCTCAATAATTAACACAATGGTGTTCTGCCAATTTGCTAAGTTGACAATTTAGTAATGAAAAAATAAGGGACCTATACAAAAAATCCTGTCCTTAGCTTTACCAATCTAGTAATTTTAACATTTTCTGTTACTCATAGCACAGAGAGCAGGGAACAGCAGAGCTACCACAACTGAACTTTTCAGGCACTGAACCCTAGGGTGAAAAGAATGATAATTGTCACCTCAAATGAGTACTAAACTTCTCACTAGAAGTCAAATAACAGTGCAGAGAACCTTTCCTTAAATATTCCTTTAGTCAGTTTATACATTTTACTACTATGACCCACCTAACTGAAAACACAACCTAAAGACATAAACAACTGTGCAAAGCTTTGAAGGCACCCAGCTACATGTAGAGGTAACTCTTCAGCATTTTATAATACAAGGTAATACTGCCAAGGCAATATTTTTCTGATATCTTTCTTTTTCCCCCAAAGAGTCAGATCTCAAAGGCAATATCTGGTTTTCAGCACAACACAACATTTGTATCTGGGTTTCCCACCTCTAATGGCAATACAGGATACTGACATCATAAAAACACAACAGACAACAGCTCATTGAGATACAACTGCTTTGGCAAACTTTGTTTGCTGCTCACAGTTTCACATAATCATGACAGTTATCAGTCCTTCAGGGTGCAAACAATGTAATTATTTCAAGAGCTCAGGTACACACCACCAGCAGACTCAAGCTACCTGCAGCTATGCTGCCTCCACCTTTGTCCACCTTCCTGTTGCTTACCAGTGAGAAAAGGTGTTGCCAAAATGCCACAGCCTACCAAGCCAGCTCCTGATCCCTATAAGAACTCAAATAATGCTGTCACTGAAACCTGAGAGAAGGGCTACAAATAATGTAAGAAGAGCAGAAAGGAGAGTTACTGCATCCATCAGTGCAAGGTACTGAAGCAGATCCACTATAAAACCAGTATCCTGACCAAATCCATGGTTATCATGAACACTTCTATCAATGACATAATTGAATGTGCCACCGGAAAAACATGCCATCTGGCACATTACAACAAATCCTTGGCCATCAGTTCCTGAGAGTCTGCCACTCTCTATGACCTTCCCAAGCATGACATGTCCAAGGACACCAAGGTTATGTGGCAGACACAGCAGCTCCAAGACCTTGCCTTGAGGGCACTGATAAATGAAAAATTAGACAAGAGCCGGCATTGTGTGCTTGCAGCCCAGAAAGTCTACCTTATCCTGGGCTGCACCAAAAGAAACACGATCACCAGGTTAAGGGAGGTGCTTTTGCCCCTCTACTCCGCTTGGGAGAGACCCTACCTGGAGTACTGCATCCAGCTCTGGGGTCCTCCACACAGGAAAGATGTTCGAACAGGTCCAGAGGAGGGCCACAGGCATGATCAGAAGTGTGTAACACCTCTTCTATGAGGACAGGCTGAGAGAGTTGGGGGTTGTTCAGCCTGGAGGAGAGAAGGCTCTGGAATGGCCTTTTTGTGGCCTTTCAATACTTAAAGGAGACTTAGGAGAAAGATGGGGACACACTTTTTAGAAGGGCCTGTTGCAATAAGACAAAGGGTTATGGTTTTAAACTGAAAGAGGGTAAATTCAGACTAGATGTAAAGAAGAAAATTTTTTTACAATGAGGGTGGTGAAACCCAGGAACAGGTTGCCCAGAGAGGTTGTAGATGCCTCATCCTTGGAAACATCCAAGGTCAGGTTGGATGGGGTTCTGAGTAATTTGTTCTAGCTGAAGATGACCCTTTTGACTGCAGGGGGGTTGGACTAGACAATCTTTAAAAGGTCCCTTCCAACCCAAACCATTCCACGATTCTATCTGCATCACATTCTGGCAGAACTTGAAGTCAGCTTGAAGTCTCCTTATGGCCACATGCTTTTACCACATACTTTTATGCCTTCACACGAGTTGTTTCTCTAAACTGGTTCTGCAGAGATTTTTGATGGGATAGCAGTGACAGGTTCATTATTCCTGAAGGGTGTGAAAAGAGATCTGGCTACAAACCAAGCCATGTCAGCTTGTAGGAAGTCACAAACCATTCTGACTTTGGGCAATATCAGAAGCAGCAGAGAATCTGAGTCAGCTCTCCTACAATTCCTTCTATTATCAAAGAGAAGGGATCTCCAGGTCATCTTGTTCATCTGCTTCATAACAAGAAAATTAACAGTAGATGTATCCTTCCTGATAGATGTTTGATCTGTCTGTCAGGCATTTGATCTATCTGTTTCAGAAGACATCCAACAAGAAAGATATCCCAACTTCTGTAGATACTCCAGTACTTAGTTATCCTTAGCATTAATTGTTTTCTTCTAGTAATTTAAGCCTGAAATGTAGCAGTTCAAGTGATTCAGATATACACAATCAAGTTCAAATTCCTAATGTACACAACAAGTCAAAGCAGGACCAGAGAAGCTCAACTGCCAGGATACACCTTCTTTACACTTCATTGCACACAGCACAGCAGGTTTGAGGGCCTCCAGGTAGGTAGGTATCAGTGAGGCTTAGCCAATAGATTCTGCTAAAGAAAGCAATATGACTTAAAGAAAATACTATGTTAGATTGAGACTCAGATCAAAAAATTCTTACGGATTTAGAAATCACCTTATTCAAGAGTAGAGCTGAATCACCGCTTTCTTTAAAGGTGCCATGGACCACATCACACATATTCCACTGCCCCAATCACCTCAGTGGGCACAGTAAAGCTGTTTCTCACCCTTACACTTCTAGTAAATCAGAAATGGCTTGTCAAGCTTCTGGCTGGCTTCATGCTATTGCAAGTACTGACTAAATTTATGAAGTTAGGCCTACATACAAAGACAATTAGATAAATTACACACAGCACAAACTATGATTCCTGCAGAGAAGTTCAAAAGCTCTAAGGCTGCAAGACCCAGAATGGAAAACTCCAGAGCATCAGAGTGTAAACCAGGATCAATGTGCATCTTAGCTAGAAACATCAAGGTTTTCTTAAGGCTTTAGAAAATTAAGCATGACACCAAAAATAGGCTTTAAGAAACTGTTGATGATTCACAGAGATATGCAGACAGTAGCTGCCTCCTGGTTTTTTCCCCTCTCACACATCAGCAGATAAATGTAATGACCCAACCTGTAAGTTCACCTGCAGTTGGTCAGAGCAGTATCATCACTACAAGGAAGTTACATGCCCTGGAGAACTTGCAACTGAATTTTTGGGTTTGAAAATCTTGCCACCCAACTGCAGTATTACTGAAACTGATAATTTCCAGATAATCCAAATACAGACAGTTGCAACTTTGAGGACAGGTAAATCACTTAAGTATGTTAAGAAAGGGAATAATATAGCAGGAGGAAGTTGATAAATGATTTGTTTGTTTGTTTTTTATGATGGTAAATTACCCAGGGCAATTTCTTTTCTGTAATATGATGTATCATGATCATGAGGAAATTCTTAAAGCAGAAAATTGATTCCTTCCTTTTCATATCTCTTTATCCCTGAAGATCATCATCTCCCCAGAGATGTGACAATTCCTCACACTAGCAGCTAGGAGGGAAAGGAGGACTTGGTTTCTATGAAGTTCTTCAGCTTCTAAGGTGAAATTACAGCACTATGCCAAAATGTCCCAGTGGATACTCCATACCCCACTTAGTCCTAAGGGAATTCCTCAGGGAATCAGTGCTGAGCTTGTGTTTGTTTTGTCTTCCCGTTAACAGAAGCACATAATAATGTAGTCATTTATCATGTGTTGCTTCAGCTAAATGAAAATGAGAGCTCTTCCATAGTTTTTGTTTTCTATTTGTGTTCTCTACAGCACTGTTAATTGCAGAACAGGCTATTAGTTTGAAACACTTGTTTGAGCTTTATTCATGCCTTTCCTAGCTGGGGAAAGACAAGTCGATGTTTGGGTGTTTGAGGAAACACAGAATGTTAGAGTTGTATTGCCAGTTAGTTGTCCTGCACTGATTTATCTGTAGGCCAAAACTAATTTTTCAGCTAACAGAACGTGACCCCCATTTAAGTAGCAGGTGTAGTGATCAGAAGAGCAAAGTTGTCAAGGTTGACATTACTTGAAGGATTTTCAGAAACTTCCTAGTTCTCCTCCATCAGTGCACTTTCATTACGGATCAGTGGACGTCATTAATTACTAGAGAATCCAAAACTGCAGCCATGTTTTCCACCAAGGGTTTTCTGCTGAATAGATAAATTCTTCTACAAGGAAGATAGTCTACAGACATGATTCTAAAATAAGACTTCCCTGCCATCTCCATATTTGGTAGCCAGTATGACTACTCGCAGTTTTTATGAGATGGAGTGGATAATAAGAAAAATCGGGGCTTTTAAGAGATCCCAATTCATTTAACAATGGCCACTGCCAACCAGAAAAGTGGAGAGAAAAGTCCTTGAAAATATTCTCAAACAGCAACAAAGAAAGGCTCAGAACAATATGACTATACATATTTTGCACATTGGGTAGAGGAAGGCGCACCTGTATCCACACCATAAACATAAAAACATGGCAGTTGAAGTTATACAAGAGAAGGTTTGAAGAGCAGAAATTAAAACTTCACAGTCACATTCAGGGAGTTCTTAAGATACGTGAGAACTGGAAGTCAAAGACAATAAAATCTGAAGTAGATATTCTCTTTTGCATCCCTGAAGTTTTTCACTTATTAGGTAGCTTCCTCTCTTCGAAAAATAAACATAATGGAAAGGCGTATTTCCCTTCCTAGAAATTGTTTACTTCCTCAGAACTTCTACATCCTCTGTTTTTCAAATTCATCCTCATATTAATAATTACAGCTCAAAAGACCCCTTTTTCCCCTCAAGGCTGTCCAATTTTTCATCAGCATGATGCAATTACTGTTCAAAACAAATTCTCAATTCTAACTCTTAGACAAAGATCACTACACGGAACAATAGACTAATGAATGTTAAGAATACTGAAGGATGAAGTCAGTGACTTTTGGCATCCACTTTTTCTAAAATGGCTTGGAAGCTTTACATTCCTCAAAAAACAAAATTGAGATATTGAAAAGTAAGTTTTCTCTACAGAAATTATAAAGGATAGCTAATCACACAGTTTTCCATCTTACTTTCTGAAAGAGAAGGCGGAGATAAAAAAAGTTGTCAAACTACAGCTTTTTACATAAAAACATCAAAAGTAGACATTAGACATAGCAGAAGTTTAATTATTACAAATTTAGTGTCCAAAACACATTAAACTGTTTCCATTCCCCTGCCTTCTGCTATGAACTTAAAATTTAAGCTCATGTACACTTGACGCCTACAGCAATTAAACAAATTGCTCATAGGAGGAATGTTAGAAAAGCATTTAATGTTATTTTTTTACCTTTGCATTCTGATGAGCAGGGTGAAAAGAAACTACGCATGATTGACAATTATCCAAAGTCTAGAGTTTGAAACCAGAGTAAAATAATGAGGCTGGGAGGGGGAGAGGAATCATTAATAGTTCTATGCAGTGTCTGTACAGCTTTTCGGTATTTATAACAAAATCAGCTTACAATAGATGGGTGGCGTGAATGAGAAACACGTAAGTCAAGATCAAACTCTAAACTGTCCATAGGTTGAGTAGTTCAAAACAATTAAATGGTACTTTTAAAAAGAGAAATAGCACTGAAATAGAAAAAAAAACCCCAACTCTATTCTGTTATGTGATCCACACCTAAAGAAGTCAACACACCAAATCGTTTTATGATGCAATACTGAAACTAGCTGCCTTTGATATGACTACACAGTATCTCTACTTCCTGATTGCTTCTCTTCATAAAGCTACGGTGACCTCTTACCTTGATTTTGATGGCAACGTTACAAACTCGCAGGTGTGTCTGCTACAGACAGCACAGAAAGTTAGATGATAAAACACCAAAACTACACTGACCTCAATTTGCAAATCTGGTTAGCATTTGCAGGATCCCAGTTTGAAATGCACAGCATAATTTGAAAGCAACTTCTGATGTTCATCAAGTTTTAAGAGGCAAAACTATTTATCTACCAGAATATCCCAAAACCAGAATAAAATCTCTGTATATAAACATGTAAAGCCATTTCCAGTAATAAATATACTGTATATAAGGTTAGCAGTTTCATTCAAGATGGTGCAAATCTTTCCAGCACAAATCTTACTAATGATAGCAGTATCTATCATTAGTAGATAGATTTAATCAGACCTAAATGCCTATGCCAGTAAAAATAATAATAAAATCATTTATTTCAAGTGACACAAATAGACACAAGTGCAACACTTTCTTTCATATTTTAAGTCTTTCCAATATTCTTCAAAAGGAATTCATAGGCTTTTTTTTTCTGAATCTAACGCTAAAATAGCAAAACGATGGATGCTAAGGCCTTTTCAGTGGCATTTGTAACTATTTTCAATCAAGTCAAGTAGGATTCCTACCTTGGTCCTTCAAAGGGAGAAAACAGATAAATAAGAGCTTCCAAAAATACCACAAAATAATAATTTAATTTGTAAGCTTAATTTTGCTAAACTTATCTCTGCCTTCTTCAACAAACATTGAAATAAATTCTAAGTTCCTTATTTAGAATGTGTCTTTGTAAAAAATACACCCAGGTTTAAGGTAAGTCAGAGAAGAACATCTACCTTGAAGTCATGACCTTGCTTTTAAAAGTCTTCTTAAGACTAAATTCCTACAAGCCCAAACTTGAATTGCCATTTCAGCACTTGCAGCAGGATATAGTAATTCAGGATTATGAGTAACAAGAAATTAGATTTCAGTTTTGCAAATCTAAGGATAAAAATTTTACAACTGTATACTGTACTCACCAAAAAGGGCAGGGGCCTCAGAATATAGTTTCAAACTTATCTATAAAAAGTTCATTAAGAACATGATTTGCTTTTGGGCAAAGAAAAGCTAAAATTCCTTTTAGCTCTTTAAAAGAGTCCTCAACCAAAACTATTCACACGTCAACACTAGAGAAAATAAGTCCAAAATTCAAATGAAGTGGCTGCTTTTAATTTACATATATATTATTATCTTGTTTTTACAATTTTAGGTATTGAATGTGAAACTTTCACAGCACGATCTGCAATTAGCTCAGAAAAAACACACTTTTAATGAACATAAAGAGAAGCTGTTCCTAAACATACAGGAAGACAAAACATATAGAAGATAACTACAATTTATACAACACTGAAGATGACAATAGAATTACATAGATTTGACAGGACTACGCACAAGAAAGCTTCTAATTATCCTTTTAAGCCATGTTTGGACTCAAGCCACCTCCAAGCTTCCAGCTCAGGTGATAATTTGAAAACCAAGTAATGCACTGAGAAATGGACACTTTCCATAAGGGATTTACACATGTATATAAAGCAAAACACACAAGATATCCCAATAATATATATATCTAATGGAATTTGTCCCAGTTAAAACAATTTATTACAAAATCAAAGGACAGGAGTTAAAGAATTGTCAGCAAACATAAAGACACAACAAAAGGAGCAGATATCTCAGTGTAAATAGCAGTTTCATAGATGGTCTGGAGTACTGACTTCACCTCCAGACAACTAAGTTCCCTCCTTCACAACGGCCAGCTTAACTGAGT
>WEIV01023340.1:81718-96815 GCA_013390005.1 Calyptomena viridis
ACCACAGCATCTTCTTTTATGGGGTGTTACACTTGCCCCCAAGCTACCTACTACCTGACCCTTGTCCTCAGAATTGCATTATTCCATTGCTGGTGGAGGACAGCTAGAGTGAATTCCATTACACAGGAGGTAGTCACATAACTATCTAATTGAAAACATGGGCCAAACTTCTAACACATCAACTAAAGTGCTTACAAAGAGGCAAGACTAAACTATTTGCATATCCCAAGAACAAAACACAACATAAAGAATAAAACCACAAGAGGTATTTTTTTTTTATATCTGCCAATTTCAATTTGAATTCTTGAGTGTCCTTTTTTTTTTTTAAATAAAAACCCCACAAAACACCTTGGATACTCAAACATGTGAATTCCTCAAGGACTTGGCTTATGTTTCTTCACACCTGTTTCCCCTTTGCTCTCCCAAGCACGTGTTGCAGCTCTTCCCGAGAGGACTGATTTCCCTACAGTATTTTTGAAGTCTGATCTGTAATTTTTTTTCCCTTTGGTCCCACACTGGGAATGCTATTGTTTAGGCCTCTTGTCAACACACAATTTAACCACAGTATCTGAGCCTACAGTTTTAAGTAATGTGCGTCCTGATCTATGCAAAATACATCCCATGAGATCAGTCTAGTTTTATTTTTCTTTGAAGCCACCAAACTTGTCCCTACTGGAACAGAGGACACATACAGATGGCTTCCCACTGCACAAATTATATCTGTCTGTCTTTCTCCTTTTCCCTTTCAAGCACTTTCATAATTATCTTCCTGTCTACACTTGCAACTCCCAAAATTCTCAACACAACTGTAGACAGTATCTGCTCAAATTTTCCCACATACATTTCATCCATTCATAATAAGTAGTAGCCTTTTATCATAAGAACACTTCCCAAGCTCATCTACAAAGCTACTCTTTGCTTCTTCCTCAGATACCTTTTATATTTTCATTTCTGCTACAGGAAATTAGGAAACCACTGGTATCATAGTCAAGTAGTGGTCAAAGCCATCTGTTAATAAACCTGCTCTTCAGTTTACCTTTACATCAAGTGTGTTCCATTCATCTTTCATGTTCAGCCACTATTGCAAAGTGAACTTGACCCCAATCCTTTCTTGTCACGGCAACTATCTAATATGGATAGTAACAATTACTTAAACACAAGAGTTTCCTTTCAAATAGCAATTCGGATGACAGTCTTTTTATCCATTCCAGTTTTTGTATCCATTCCAAGAAATAATTCATCTGCCATTTCTCTTCTGATGGCTAATAATAAGAGAAAGAATGCCAGAAATTAAAGTGGAATGCATCTGTATAGGAATAGCATAATACTTACTTTCTGTTGTACATTTTGTAGCTCTTTTAGTCAAACTGACATGTTTGTTTTCATTTGTGTTTTTTATTTAAGCAGTGACTGATTTTAGAGAATTATGTTTAATATAATTACACCAGTAAATATTGCAAAAAGCAAACTAATTCACACCTGGATTAATTTAGCATAACATCTCTGCAATCATTATTGACTTGCTCATAAGAAAAGTACTATGTCAAGCTGGAAGGCATTCTCCTACTACTTCACAATGGTATGTGTTAACTACAACGAGTGCAGGCTTCCAAAAAATTTTTGTAGATTTTGCAGTCCTGACAATTAAAGTGTGTCCTGAATCTGGCCTTTGCTCAAGACTATAAATCAGTCGTCTGTGAATCAAATGCCATGGGCCAAAGCATGTGAACGTGTAAATCTACAGCTATGCAAATAAGGAATTAAAAACCTCTCTCCTGTACTTGTTTAAAAGTAGAATGATAATCTGCAAGGCTCAGATTACACGATCCGTATCTGTAAAGTGACCCTTATAGAAGAGGTCTCTTCAAAGACTCGAATTTGCCTGATTATCTGCATGTATGTCAAAACAAAGCCTTTGGTTTAGTCTTTATTCTACTGTCAAACTTGTCAGCCTCTCTCTTCACTCTCACACAGTAGCACTTCATTTGATTAGCCTCTTTTATACTGTACTTATTCAAAGTAAACCATTTGATTGCATCAGTCACACTGAAAGAATTATTTCCTCCAGATTCCTAACAAATACAGATTTTTCCAAAAGAAAAACAGTGCAATTACCATGAATTTGATTATCTGGGAGAATATCGCTTCTTAGAGTTCTAGGGAACTCTAAGCCACTTAGAGAACTCTAAACAGTGACGTTCATTAAAAATTCACTAAAAATTAAATTAAATTTGTGCTGGCACCTGCTGGCTTCTGTCATAATGTGCTTATTAAAATATGTAGACTGTGTAACTGGCTAAAAGGAGCAGTGTGATGTACATGATCAATATCTGAATTAAGTGATACATACTGACTGTTTTGCTCTGGCACTTCTTTGGGTTGCTACTGCTTGCTCGTCTCCAAAATCTTTACTATTAGTAGGAAAAAAACCCACAGGGTGATGCCTAAATCAGACAATAACTTCTTAAGATTTTAAGAAGTGCAAAGCACAACACACACAGTCAGTAGTGTGACCTCTATATTCCAAAGGGAATTATTTATTATATACTTCATCTAGGCCAATCACTAGATCTTAGGATTGTCTCAAAAGGTACAGTCTGTTTGAAATTCAAAACTTCCACAGATGTCTCATGATGTTTAAAAACAGCAGTCGAAACACCAAGCCAAAGCTTGGGCCATCTAATTCCACCCATTCCTTATGATGGCCTACGATGGCTGCTTCATCAGAGAGAGCAAAACATACTGTGATAGAGATTTACTAAACAACCTTTCTGAAATACAACTCCTCCTAATTCTCACCAATCAATAATCACATCATACCAATTATTTACCCTCACTAATTTGTCACAGTCCAAGGTACTAAAAATGCTTTTATTATCTGTGCAACACAATAGAGAATTTGGAGTTCTCAAACAAACACGAAATTCAGTGAGAAACAAGCATTTTGTGCCTTACGAATGTAATTTTTAATCTTGAAAACTTGGTGCCAATGATACCTTGATTTCATATTATATTTATGTTTATAAAAATGAAGATATTTTTAGTTTTATAATTGTTTCTAATTTTCTTATTTTAAGAGAAAATGAACATTCAAAGACAGACAATATTCAAAGCATGCAATTTAACTGTCTACCCCACACTTTGTTCCATTGTTCGAATCACTGCTTTTCCCTTGTAGTCACTCCAAATAGTGAAAATACTGTTGATATGGAGAGAGTTCCTCTGTAGTAATGTGTAATATTTAATTCATACATTTTTCACACATGAGAATTGATCCAGACAACTGAATCATGGACAGTCTCCCTACCTCTTCGACAAAGTATTTGCTTTCAGTAAGCCAATCCCACTGATAGATATGTGGCTTTATTAGATATGGCAGCACTCGAGGTACACTGTGGTGATGAAGGTTTACATTCAGACTGCAGGTAATTAATAGTCCTCAGACAACACAGCATCGTGCTGAAAAGAATGCTCTATGTCTGTCATGCCCCTGCCATAGTCCTCACCTCTTCTCGTCATGAGCTACACTGTCCAACCCTTATTCTCTAAGGAAGTGTTAGACATATCTTTTGATCTTGCGGCAGCTGAACTGGGACCTCACCTACTGACGCTGCCCAGAAAAAATAAAATAAAATTCAGTAAGGAATCAGACCTGTTGCTTTTAAATCATTTGAAAAAGACTAAGATCCTTCTACTTATTTTGACCGTCGGTCAGAACTACTGATCTCTGATTAGCATAACTGCTGATCCTATAAACAAATGCAACCTTTAGAAATCAATGCATTTTACTGTTTTTATAAACCTCAAAGAATTTGATTTGCAGCTATGAGAATTGTAGTTACTGATTCAATTTCCATTTGGCTTCATCATGCATCCCTGCCTATTCTTTTGAGTCCTTAAGAAGCAAAAGAACAAAAACCACCACACTCATAGACAAATTTAATCAGCCACTGCTGCTAAACTAAGGATATCTTTAGTTACCCATCAAACAGTTCAGTTGTACACGGCTTTAATACTTGTACATAAAATACAAGACAAGTGCCCTAAAAAGAAGTAAAGCTTTCATTATTCTATGTCTCAGCATTATTTAAAAGCTATCTTCTGAAAAGGCTAATGAAAAAATTTATTGTATAGTTTGATCATAGGAAGAGTGTTTGCTTTTCCTGACATTTGTATTTTTCCCACTATTCTTTGAGACTCAGGATCTTCAGTATCATCTCTCAAAAAAGTGCACTATGTTACTCAGGTTACTTAAGAACACAGAACCACATCTGTGCTATTCAACCCCCTGATGGTGGTTGGTGAGGTTTTTAAGGGTGGATGAGTCAGAACACTATCTGTATTCAGTACAGAAAGATGAAAAAAATCAATCTATTTAGGGAAAGAAGTTAGAAATAACACAAGAAAAGGGTCTGCCTTTCAAATTTCCTACTTTACAGCATTAGCTATGATGTATCACTGCTATGGAACAATACATCTGAACAGAAAAATACATTTCATGCTTCAAAAACACTGAAAGCAAGAGCAGATCTAAAACATGGTCGTCCAGCATGCCTTTGCTCAAAGATACATGCTGCCCTTTTACTTACTTCTCTCCCTTCTCCCTCCCATACATGAAGTTTTCCATTACCTCAGTGCCTTTGAAATTCTTTTTAGCTTTTGTTTTAGCCCCAGAATGTTAAGAAGCTTCATAATTTCAGAAAGGCGAGCTTTTGTCAAAACATTTTCAAGAAATCACACCAAACTATTTGCAGAAAAATGAACACAGAATATCTATGGTACTACCATCTCTCAAATAGGAAGCTATACACTACATACAGTAGAGAAAGAAAATTCAAACTGGCAGCAGTAACATGTTTAATGCAATATGGAATAATGACATGGGAAAGGATCAAAATCAGAGCAGTAAGACACAATACCAAAGTATACACTTGCACAATTCTAGTTTACAAACAAGCAGAAATTGACGACTTCTATTTCTGTGTTTGTGCAGACAGCCTCACTGGAGCAGAAACACTGTTCCAGCGTCACATGTGATGCAGTTTGTGTATATCAGACGCACCCACATAATTGATGCATTATATTCAATACCCGATCCTTGCACTACAGAAGTGACATTCAGTCATTCCACAGTGTAACATCATACAATGTTCCCTAATTCGATACCTGAGTGTCTTCCCTGTGCACATACCATCTGTATTGTTGCTCACAGGTTGGTAATATATATAGGTTATATATATATAGTCCATATATATATGTGTGTGTGTGTGTATATATATATATATATATAGTCCATAGGCTGTGGGTAGATAAAGGTTACCGTGCTCCACACACCCCATGGCTGGATGATGCTTATCACTGTTTGCTTAAGGCTGATTATTTTAAACAAACAACATACTGAAAAAGCTGTTACACCACTTGATTCTACCTTCTTTGGTCATTTTCCCCTCTTATTTCTATTACTATTTGCACCAGTTGCTGCATTTAAGCATTCATCTGCCTGCTTTTACTTTGTTGGTATCCTACGTAAGAGTGACACATGGACCCAGAGTCACCTTCTAAGGTCACCTGTCTGAAAAACATTTGATGTGACTACAATTTTAAAACATGACAGCTGATGTTATTTACATCCCTGCTGACCAAGAGAGAGCCTGCCTTTGCATAACCTAAAGGCTTTCAAATAATGTATAATCATCTCTTGATAGAAACCATGGCTCCACTGAAACTTGTAAAACTTCTAGATTTCAACTGGAACTCCATGCTACTATTTCTAATGCACAAATACCCAATTTGTCCTATGACATATTATTGTCAAGGTCTTCTTGTAAGCCTTCTAAATACACTTCAATTCATCATGAGAGGAAAAATGTCCCTCTCCCTGCATGCCCATTTGATTTGTGTATCAGTGATCCGATTCTAGGCCTTTATATCATGCAGAATTAGTTCACACCAGGTACGTTCATTACTTAGTTTCTGTGTCTTACCTCTAACTTATTTAAATTCTTCCTCCACACCAGATTCTATTGCAGCACCTCCATGCCCATTACTGACAGTCACTGATTTGATTTACAAATAGCTCTGAGGGGATCAGATGTAGTCAAAGAGACAGTAAGGAAAGAGAAGGAAGCGGGGAACTGGTATGAGGAAAAACAGCAAGAGGAGAAAAGTAGAATGGAAAGAACACAGAATATTGGTTTAAATAATAGTAACTGATAGGATGCATGTATCAGCACCTAATGAGTGCACACTGCTTAGTGATTAGTCATAGCTACCCTTCACTTGTTTTCTTAACTCTTTAAATTCTCCATAGTGAGATTATGTCCACCACGTACTACAGGATCCTTCCCTTTTTGCATACTGCTAATATCCATGTTTCTTATTGTTGTAACAAAAGCTCTCTACCTCTTTATTTAAGGCTTACCAACACCTTAAAGTAAATACTAGCTCTGCTTGTTTATAATTTTCATCATAATTACAGTCTCAATCATAAATATTCATACAGTACCACACCGTAAATGCACATTCCACTTTACAGAACACAGATAAAGGCAGTTCTCTAAACCACTTACTGTGTGACCCCTACACAGAGGTATAGAAAAAGAAGTTGGGTGTGCATTCACCAAAAAACGAAATCCTGGAATGATTCAAATAAGATGGAGCTTTCCTAATGGAGAAAATGCATAGTAGCAATCCAATTATATACTGCTGTTTCTAAATGCAGTGTCTCATTTGGGGGTTTGTTGCTGAAAATCCTTGTTCAAATGCCTTTGCAGGACATATACAGAAATAACACATTGGAATTTGGCTCCTAGTTACAGAGCAATGGTTACTAATTTAACTATAAAGATACAAGACCTCGAATTCTTGATTTTATGCCAACTCAATTGTCCAAACAAATGGTTCATTTCAGTGAGATTTAAATCTACATAATTATTAAAGACGACTTAAGATCAAAATATTATATCATTTTCTATAGATGCAAGGTGAATCAGAAAATGGGTTCAGTTGCCAGAAAAATGTAATGCATTTTAGTATTAGCTAATTCAGAAATTGCATTACTGCATAAGAACACAGTTGGTAGTTTGGAAAATGATACTTTTTATAGAAATGTATCTGTTCAGAGGGATTGTGGTTTTATTGACCTAGGTCTAACTACAGTTTTCACCTCTAAAGCAAATGTGTTGTGATTAATAACTATGCAGAACAATTCACTTTGCACTGAAAATCTACAGCACTAACATATAGTCCATGTCAGAAGACCTCTCCCATTTCAATTAGTTCCTTACATTAGTCTTTATGTTTTTGTTTTCTCTACCTTCAGTAGACTATCTCAGAATCACTGAGATTGTTCAATAAAAGTTTAACCGCCTTGTGCTATTAATGTGCTGGTGCTCCATGTGGAGTGCTCGTTTCCTTCCTTTTACCAAATGCCAAACAGAAGGACACAATGGGTGTGTTGTGCTCTGTCTAGCACGGTACGTGCAATATCTTTAAAAAGGAGGTGTGAGCTGGCTATAATACCACTACTCTTAACTGCACAAGTACCACAAACTAATCAACCACAGCACTGGGGCATGCAGTCCATTGAAAGCTGGTGAAAAAGCTGCTTTTTATTATGACCTACATACTGCACAGCAGCAGTCGGACAATTTAAATGTAACATTGAAGCTGAACACAATGCATGGAATCCACCAATGATGAACTCAGCAACGTAAGGCTTTTCAAACATGCATAAGAATTCTGAGATATTTTATTTCAGCCATGCTATCTATCCCTGATGGTAAAAAGCACAATGAAAATCCAAACAAAAAAATAATTACTGCCTTTTAGTGAACGTATAAGATTTTATCAACTACTGGAAATATCCTTGTGAATCAGCAATCATATGGAACACCACATCGAAATACTTAAGGAAAACACAGTCAGATCAATGAATTCAGCAACCACTCTAAACCAGTCACTGACCAAAGCCAACCTTTCAATGCACAGATACCTAGAGCAGCACATTTACCGCATGAAGCTGTGCACGGCTGCGTTTCACAGAACCGCTCTCGGGCGTACCTCTCTCTCCCTCCCAGCAGCCGAGACGTTCCGCGGCTCCGTTTTGCGGAGGGTCCAGCGGCAGAAGCTCCCGCGCCAACCTGACGAGGAGCAGCGCGGAGCCCGCAGCGGGAGCCCGGCCGAGCCGCACACACCTGCTCTTCAGCAGCGCCCGCTTCCCGGCGCGGCAGCAGGAAAGGCGACACCCTTCTCCTGGATCCCAGGCTCCCGCTCGGAGCAGCAGCTAGCGAGCTGCCGAGACAGCACTGCAGAGGAACCTTGCCTTTACAAGACAAAACCCCGCTCCGCTGCCTGACAGCAGATATGCAGCATTATCGCCCCGCATTCCACCTCCTCCGGTCAGCGGCGGGAGCGGCAGCCGCCAGCCTGTCAAAATGGCAGCTCGCGAGCCCGCCGGAATTACTCACTAATACGCCCGTTTCTTCTGTGTCCCCCGACGGGATTTTTTGCTTATTCCCCGGTACAGCACAGCATAATGTCACATTGTTTTCCATAAGCAAAATGGCTGGTCCCCTCGGCACCGCCGCAGAGCGCTCATTGGGCTCCCCCGGCTTGCCGGAGCCATGGCAACAGCCAACAGCGGCCCTGNGGCCGTGCCCGTGGCCCGGGCGGCACCAGCCGCACAGAGCACAGCGAAAAGGCCGGAGCACTGATGAAGTCCCACTGCAAGCGACCCGGCCAGGAGGTTGCAAATTACCCTGTGAACGCGTTCAGTGGAGCTCTTCTGATGCACCAAATTATTTGACAGGGCACAGTATAAGCACGTAGGGTAAATTATCATCTTTATTTAGGAAAAAACCATTAAGGATAACCATTGTACAATAGTCAGCTAATTTTCCAACAATAAAGCCCAAGCCCACACAGGTTTACAAAGAGCTAACCCCTGACATTATCACAATTCCTAATGTTTATAAACACATTGCTTAATCTTAAAGGTTGCTGCTTGTTAGACGACTTTCAAAAACTGTGCATTGCAATCACCATGTAAACCGATTTTATCCTATTTAGAGTAATGCAATTTCTCACTTCAGTTTGAAGTAGGAAGAAAAGGAGGTATTTGTGACCAATTTAAAACTGCTTATAAAAATTCAGACTCTTAAAGAGCTATCATTAGCTCATATTACAACTTCCAGGAGTCAGGAATAAGAGTTAGAAAGCACAGCAGCACTTTTCAACCTAAAGTTCTAGGAAAATCATTCAGACACATTACATATATTTAACCAAGCACACTGCATTTCATACACGAGATTTCTGAGTAAAGGTCAGAACTTCCTAGTGAAAAACAGGAATTGACTTAGCACATATATCAAATCATGGCATTTCCTTGTTCTTACTTGCCTAGGACTACAGCAGGTTTCTCACCTCTGAGTACAGCTTGTAGAAAAAGCTCTGCTGCTCCACCACTCTACGTGAATTTGCTACTCCCAGGATCCATGCCAGTGGTGTCACTGTTGAGTCCCAGGCAGAGAACTAAAGTCCACTCTGGTGGATTTCACACATTTATTCCTTCAGCATCTTTACCCCCTTTCTCTTGTGTAAGGGCTACTTTCTCTGAAAGTGAGTATTGAGGTCTATGAAAGTGACCTGGGAGGGGCTCACCAGAAGACAAGTACCTAAGTTCTGTTTAGATTTCTGAGGTGAAACATTCCAGTATGTTTAAGTAGCTGCTTCGACAGTCTTGTTTCTTCCTTACTTAGCCTTCTTTAAAAAGATGAGTAGATGTCCACACTTCTCAAACTGAAGCTGAGGCTAAAAGTCTGTGCTATCGTGAGGCAAAAGAATTCCCAGCTCTCATGACTAAAACACATACTTTCTGTGCTGTGATTACTATCCAACTGTACCTTCTGGTCAAAAAAAGGATGTCTGCTGATTCTGAAGCCTTTTTCTGGAAAACATTAAACTATTGAAGTAATTATTTACGTACTAAGTATTGAAACAAACCCAGCCTGCATTACAAGAATACCATTTCACCATGATTGGTTCACTAACCTTTTTGTTAATAAACAACATGAAACAGACTGCACATCCAGTTTCTTGCTTCTTAATGCTTTGATACAGTCACTGACACAACCACTCCCCCCCAAAAAAACCCTGAACAATGGTCTTCAGTAAGGGAAGACACAAAGAGATTTTCTACTGCTTTACTGCATTAACTGTGTTTACTGTCATAAGTCTCCACAGGCAGGCTAAAATTGCTTTTGGAAAAATAGAGGTAATGAGTTTTTAAATAATAGGTTAGAGCTAGGAAAGGTGTCAATATATTTGTCCATATTGTGTATTTATACATACACAGGCATCTTAAGGTACAGTGGAAGCACAGTATTTTCATTAAAATGTTTTTGAAGTTTGTTTTTAATGAAAAACCTGTTGTAAGATCACAAGTTCATAATTCAATCTTCAGGGATCTAGAACTGCCTGTAGTGTGGGCACACTTCCATCCAGAAAAGGATGAGGGAGCTTTTTCATGCAACACGCTCATAGGACTTAAAATATATACATGCACATCCAACCTTTCCTTCTCTGCAGTTTCATAAACGATTAGGCAGAATTTAGAAGAGGCTTAACCCAAATGCGGATTATGGTTCTAAGTCAACAAACAATTAAAGCACAAAGTGTGAGAAGCTAACTTGTCTGAGTTTACCTAGATGCTCCACAGAAGTCCTAGAAACAGTTTCTGATGCAGGCTCTGCAGTCATAAAATTCCTCCTGGAAAAACCTGCTGAAATCATAACATCAAAGGACATGAACTGGACCCACAGCGCAGGTGTAAGACAGAACAACCTCTTATAGGCCCCCAAGGCTCAGTTACATGGTATGTCTGTATTTCTAGGAAAGCTCCAGAACCAGGCAGCTGAAATAGTGGCTGCTAGCCTGCTCCATTTATATAAAAATTTAAGTGCAAGGCATAGAGTCATACTGACCCTATAAGGAGCATTTAAGTGCTTAAAGATAACTTGCCTGTCGTTTTAGAACAGAGCTGAAAATAGAACGCATCACTTGGTATCTTTCTTCAAATCCTACTCCCACGTTAATTCAAATGAACTTCCTGATCTCACTTGTAGTACCTGGAGGACAATTGCTCACATCAAAACCATCAGAGCCAAAAGAAAATTGATATTCACCAATTCTTCACTTTCACTAACAATCTTCAGTTTTGAGACAGAAATAACAAGCATTATTCTTAGCATTATCTATAGATAGATACTTGTATCAACATATCATTCACGACTGTAATGTAGCCTTTCCTGATATTTTGCCTCACAAACTAGTTCCAGCTGTCTCAAACCAGCTCCATAGAATATAAAACAAATACCTCTATTAAGGCAATGTTTAATTCTTAAATCAACCCAAGAGTTGTTATTTGCACACATTTCATTAAAATTCATTGCTTTATGAAGAATAAATTTGCATTCTAAAACCGTTCCAAAAGCATCAACTGTAAAAAATATTAAAAGACATTGTCCTCCGTAGACTGGAAATGTCAAAAGATCAGATCCTAGTTAAGAAGAAATTACTATATTAAAATCAGCATTGCATTTACTGCATTGCAATTGTTCCTAGATAAATTAACTATCTAAACAGGAAAACACCTACTGTGCAGCCATCCTGAATATCATTAACAATTACAGGACTTTCTGATCCTCATTCAATTTCTATAATCACTTGATGGTATATTGAAATGAAAAAGGCTATTATGAAGGAAACTGGACTGTGCTAATCATAAAAAAATCATCATCTATCAAAGCTCTCAAATTTTAAAGACTGATTTTTTTTTTAAATATATTGGTTGGTCAATTTGCTTAAATGCAAAGGTAAACAGAATGAATATTTAGGTGAGTATGCTGAAGTATAGACTAGTTAATTTTTCCAGGTTTCCAGGTGATGACAAGCCTGTGAAAAAATGCTCTGATATCTGATTCCCAAGACATTGCTATAATTAACTGCCTGAGACACAACACGTAGAAGAGTGAACTGGAATTCAAACAAGAAGAGTTACTTTTATCCAGGGTCAAACTTATCTGTAGCACCTCCAGCTACTGAACACTGAGTACAACTCCAGTTATTGGCTTTGTATTTTGAAGTTCTCACCCATAACAACTCTGATCAATGGAACAATCACAAAAGAATTTCAGAAACATTTTCTAAAGTGGAAAAGTGGTATTACAGGAAGTATATTCTTACATTCACAGTTGCTCTTTGAGACACGTTATTCATTATAAGTAGTGCAGCCATAAAATAGAACAGAAAAGATGAGAAAAGTAACTCTGATTTTCTTAAAAGCAAATATTTAAAAGTTTTAAAAGGAAACCCTGAAGCCCTTTTGCAGTTAATTAGAGATGAAAGTCTTAACCTAATAAGACTAGATCCCTCATGTTTTACAGCAGTGTTAAAGATGCTACTGTATTCCTGGAGCAATTTCGCACTATTTCCCTATCCTATACTTAGTATTTTACTTTCTGATGTAATTTAGTAAAAAGGCAACAGTGAAGATATCACTGCCTAATCTCAAATACGAAATATTACAAAAATTATAGTAAGCTGCTTTTTAGCTGTTGTAGATACAACTTTAGATTAATTTTTGCTGCATTTTAAGTAAGATGAAAAAGAATCTGAAATAGAGAGATTCATTATTCTCCTTTTCTGTTTGCTTGGCCATGAAATTGGACTAATTAATTTAATTTATCATATATTATAACACCTATATACTTTGTTGTCACTTATCCCAAGAAAACATCTCAAATTTTATGATGTATTGAACAGCTCGTGAGAACTATAGTATGGATGAATGTTCTGTTTTCAGATCTTCAGGGCAGTATTTCAGAGAAAAAGGTGAACTTGAGCTCATGAAGAGATAACAAGGTTCTCCAAAAACAAATGCTTAAATGCTTAAATGTCCAGTTTTAAAAGAAAATAGCAAACCTTCAAAACAAAACTAACACACAGATGACTAAGTGTCTTAAAGTTATCTTCCCAATTTTGGAAATATCACCAAGACATCAGCTGTAACCTGATGCAAAACAGAAAATGAGAAACTGCTACTGAAAGACGCTATGCTTTCAAAGTATGCCAAGAATATTTTCAAGACAATTAATAGTTATCTGGTCAATTTGTACTTGAGAGTTTTCCAGTCCTGATTGTGTCATGTACTGACAGTTCCATTAAATAACTATATTAATTCATAGACCTAAGCAGAAGTTCAGATTAAGTTCACTTAATTTCTAGCACCCACCAAAAAGCAAGTTTTGTCTCTATTCTGAAGCGGAGATCTCTAAAAGTCTGATTTCCTGTGAACATCAAATGCCAGTCTCAGAAGTAATGCTCTATCAAAATGCACAGTGCTAACAGTGCCAGAATTCTAAGAACTCACAGCAAAAAAATCTGGAATTTTACAAAAAACTTTCTGCTTCCCAATTTGTTGGAAAACCAAGCTTGGCACCATAAATTATGCAGCCTTACTGTATAGTCTACACTTGTATATAAAAGTATAAATATAAAACCGATAGCTAAATAAAGAAAAGGAAAAGTTTTCCTATCTTTTCTACAAGAGTAGGGCAAACAGAATTCTCAAGTGAAAATTTTATTTACTTCTCAGTAAGAGTTTCCTCACATATTGCAATTTATAGAGGAAGTGAATAAAAAAATATTCAGGATAAAATGTTATTCCCCCTGCTTAGAGACCAACTGCCTAGACTGAAAGTATGTGAATATTTCTCAAACATCATTGTCAGATATTTAGGAAGATGAGCTGTCAGTCTCCAAGCCCCCTCTTTCCTCCATTTATAGTACATAAATTGAAAACTTTCACCTTCTCATCTACTGTTGTTTTTCATCTCCTTCTCCTTGGCTATAACATAAAGCCACATCGCTGTGACACTGCCAGTGTCTTGCTAAACTGCATCTTCTCTACTGGCACCACTTCCTCTCCCTTAAATCACTGCTTCAGCTTCGCAACTCCTTGGGAGCAGCTGCCAGAAAAGCTCAGGTCCTTAAATCCCCAATTTGGCAATTTACTGCTGTCCTTTCATTTCAAAAGCCTGCTTCATATCACTTCTCATGCACCTTATTACCTCTACTTTTATAGACTGTCTTTTTATACTCTAGTAATTAGGACATACATTCCTCTTCTCCATTTTGAGAAACAATTCCTAACATCTAATCACTCCATTTATAGAATATCAGTTGCGAGAAATGGAGAAAAAATGAGTGGGAAGAAGAGTTTGTTGGTGGGAAAGCTGCCCACAATTCTTGCGAATACTTTGCAAGAGGTTTTTACAACACATCTAGACCCCCACATCAATCCTACCTCAGGCCTGCTTGGAACAAAGACATAAACCAACAAGAATCAATTAAAACTGTTCTGTTTCTGTGCAACTTGAAATATCTAGAGACAGATGAGTCATTGCCAATAATTATGGTGTGGGTTGTTGTCTTTTTTTTTTTTTGAAAGATCCATTTGTCCATATCTATATTCCTTTTTCCTTATAGCCTCAATCTCTTTCAGCCGTCTGCAAGTTGTTGTATTTTCCTACCCCTTGTACTACTACTCAGCAAATAAGTCTGATTTGTAATATACTTCTCTAACCAATCTAATTTTGTTCATGTCGGCATAGGAAAAACCAAGTAGAAATTAAGAAACAAAGTCAACCCCAAATGATCTCTTTCCAGCTCCGCCATCCCATACTTTCAACATTGCAGGATGCTGAGAATCAACTTACTAAAAATAGAGAACACTTCCCTAGACATGACCATACTTGTGGCTCTCAAATCAAAAGAGTTGTTCTTGCCTGATTAGATTGGCTTATTAAGTGATAAAGAGAATGTTGGTCTAGTCCTGACACTCATCAGAGCTAACCAGAGGACATTTAGGGGTTTGCTCTACCTTACAGTTAGAATTCACACATACTTTGCTTGCAGAAATTTTCTTGCCTGCACAATCCTCCTGGAAAAATAACTATTCAAAACCTAAGTTCAAAAGCATCTGAAAGAAATACCATCAGCTATGATATTTCAGATCATCATTTGTTACAAGCAGCAA
>WEIV01023340.1:105404-118663 GCA_013390005.1 Calyptomena viridis
AAAAGATTCCAAAGCTGTGCACTACCATCAGGTCCTTAATTTTTCCTACTTTCAAGCAGCAAAAGTTTTAAAGGGTACATCTTGTTAAATAATCAGACAGGCCTCGTTTTGATTTTTCTTTTGTTTTGGTTTCTTTTTATTTTCCCAAACTTTTAATTAAATCCCTTAAGTTCTAGTAATTTGATTTCCTGAAAAATAATTAAATTATTTTTCAAAGTGCCAGGAAACATCAGTACATCATTCAGTAATCACGTCAGCAAATTTTAAGTAGCAAACTCTTTCACTAATTCATAGACATTTATTTTCCAAAGAAGTATCTACAGCTGGCAAATGAATGGGTGAACATACATGTCTCGCTATAAAATGGCATGTGAAAAAAATTATGCAGAACAGGTCAAGATTTTCAGGATTCTTCTCACGTATTTTATGTTTTACTTTACATTTTATATACTTCTATTAATCAGAGCTAGTAGCAGAAATAAGTGAAGTGATAGAGACAGAATTTACACTGATAGTCATATCTGAAGTATGCATCAATGATTAATATCGACCTTACGCATTCTAATTATTTCCATAAGGCACCAGGATTTGTATTCCTAGATTACTATAAGTGTTCAACTAGAGTGGCTTTGTAAACTTTCATAGCTCTTCATAAAAACTTTTACTCATAATTAGCAGCTACAAAACATCTCTGAGCTGAGCAGTTATTCTGATTCTGCACAGTAAGCACCTTTCAAGGGAGTACTAGGTGGGTGTATGTGTATTCCCAGGCTCCAAATAAAAGTTGGTCTAGTGTTCAATGCTGATGCAAGACAATTTTCAAAATGCTGAGAACTTGCACTTCTCTCTTGTGCAGTATTTGAAAACTTATGTTCACAAGAGAGTCTACTGTCCTTGAGGCATTGTTATGGATAAAGCCACATCAAAATGGTTTTATGGATTAGCCAGATGGCTAATCCTATCCCATAGGATAGATAAACAATAGGAGAAAGATCACACATCAAACAATGAGATAAATTCTGTTGGAAAGAAATATAGCTTTTCACTCAGATATTCTCATAGGAAGGCAAGGAAATCACTGTATTTCCTAACATGAACTCTTTGCTCCTTATTTCTTGAAGGGAACAGCTAGCATCAGACCCTGAACAAAATGTATGCAGTGTGAATACAGCCATTCCATCTCTAGTCTTTCATATTCTACCAATAACACAATTGTGCCCTAGGTACCACCAGCAGGACCCCAGTGACCAAGCCTGTCTATAAGCATCTGCTTTGAGAACTTGAAGATTTACACTGCGATAACATGTAAATCTTCGAGAACACTGCTTACAGTTAAAAACTTGCAAAAACAAAGCACTTAGCTGCCTGTCCAACACTTCCAGTGAGAGCTGGATTATTCAGAGCTAGTTTCTTGCCTTAAGGACTCCAGCCAGTGTTCTAGAATGAGGGAATAAAAACTGGAGTGATACTGTATGCTTTGTTTGTAAGGAATTATGAATCTGTTA
The DNA here is from genome assembly GCA_013390005.1 of Calyptomena viridis. Lineage (NCBI taxonomy): Eukaryota > Metazoa > Chordata > Aves > Passeriformes > Eurylaimidae > Calyptomena > Calyptomena viridis. Next base: position 106,910 of record WEIV01023340.1, read on the forward strand.
CCATGGTTCTTTAACAAATTGAAAGCTTTACTGTTTGGAAGGTTAAATGACAGTAGCATTAAATCCAGTGACAAACTTAAGAAATGTTCAAGGAAGCCAAAGTCTGAAGTAAAATTCAAAGCTTCTGAAGATCTAACTTAACTGAATGATTTATTTTCTTGTCACTTGCTGTAGCTTGCCCCATGCTGATGTTATTTTAGAACACTAGCTGTTTATGAAAAAACATCCATTCCTTACTAGCCACATCCTGAAGGAGTATATGTCCATTACATCAGCTGAGGTAAAAGATGTCACTGCTCTCAAGCACTCAGAGTCTAGTGAATAGCTACTCCTTTAAAGGTTTTCCTACCTTTTCCTCTCTAAAGTCTTATGTAGTCAGAATTTAGCTTCAAAACTTTATAGCACTCTTTGCTGCCAGAATCAGACATATTCAAAAACACTAAAGGAGTTTTTCTTTATACTCCTACAGGAAAAATGCTAAGTCAAATAAGTAGTCTTGTCTTTAATATTTGGAAATAGAAATCATAGTCAGAAGTGCAGCTTTTTTGATTGGTCATCAGTGATGTCACCTGTTCAGCAAGTTATATAATCACATACTGCACATTCCAAAACAATGAGCCAACTCCTAGACTTTTTAGCTGAAAAGTTACACTTTCACACTTTGTCAATGAATTAGCATTCATTGAAGGTCTACAAGCAAAGTTATATATACACATCGGAGGCTCATCAGCTTCATTTATATATAGTCTGTTGGAAGACTGGCTTGCTAAGAGCATCCTTTAGAAGAGAACAGAAAAACAACTCAGTCTCTTCTACTGCTAGGGCTCCCACCTACAGGAGATGCCAGAATTAGCACTAACATTTGGTTAAGTGGTAGGTAGGAGCCTTAACTGAGTAAGTAGCTAGATCTGTATAGAAAAACTGTATGACGAGAAGTCAATGTTTGATGTGCTGAACTCAAAAGAACCTATCCTGAATTTCTGCAAAATTCTTGCACTAGTTTTAGTACTTCAAGTTTCACACACTTCAGAATTGTGTTAACTCATGTTTATCATCAAGCTCTCATAAAATTCCTCTCAGCACCATTTCATCAAGAGAAATCAGTGTCTCCTTGTACACTTTCCTATGAGTCTTCCAGTTACTGTAAAAGGGAACCATCACATTTGCCTTTCATAATTTCATACTGATTTACATATCACTGTAAGGATGTTCAGGTTATAGTTAAACAGCTGAGGACGCAGTTGAAATTTCTTCTGCTATTAGAAGCTATTGAAGAGTCTGCACTTCTTAATAGCATCATTCTGCAGTGAACTGATGCTAAAAAGTAACCTTAGGTGTAGAAAGGCACTTTAAAAAGAAGCTTAGCCATAACAATATCTTATAGTGTCTTGCCTATTTTAATGAGAATTTGGCTCCATCACGATAAACTGTATAAATTTATATTTTCACACTTATATTTCCAGCATCTCAAAGCTCACAGTAAATACAGAATCATAAACAGATATCTTACCAATTTGACAAGTCTTGCCTGTATGTTTTTGGTTGAGGTGGGGCATAAAACAGGAGAAGACTTCAGAGTAGCAGTCGACCTGAAGAACCGCTAACAGCACAATAACCTTTTCTCACTTAAGTCAACCTAAACTAAGCTAACAGTAGTCAGTCAGCCAGATTCCAAGATCTCTAAAGCTATTTATCTTCTTTAAAGGAGTTACCCGGATCTCAGTGTACCCATTTTAAAATTTCCCTTGACAGATAAATTTTTCCAGTCTTTTCTCTCTCAGGGGAGCTCTGATATCCTTGAAAGCAGTAGAGCTTCTCTTGCTTGCACTATATATGGTCTGTGGAGAGAATTCAAAGCACCAATGGTATTTTTGGTCACATTGTCTATGTTGGACTTGTCTCACTTTTTTTTTAAGTGTTCTGAAAAAAAAAAAAAAACAGAGCAAATTTGTTTCTAAAGACATTGCACACAGTCATATAATTATTATTTTTTTAAATTAATCAGATCATCATCCTATTCTAGTTATTTGGTTGTACAAAGTAAGACAAAGAAGCACAGGGTGGCAACTTGTTGCAGTGCTGTTAATTTTAACCACCATATCAAATATGAGCTGCCATTCAAGTATTCCCTTATTATTATTATCAGGTTAAGAGAATGAGATCATTAGCACTAGTCAAGCTATAAAAAGTCGCGGCATAACTGAAAGCTGATGCAATCCTAAAATATACTTAGAAAGAAGTTTGCCTTTCTCCAAATGGATAATTTAAACATCTTAACTATAATTACTTAGACACTTGAAACAGTTACAGTTTTTTTTTAAAAACATATGTCTTGGTAATACAATGAAAAGCATTCACTGGGTGTCCAGAGTTCATAAGGGTAGGAGTTACAAAAGTTACTTGTAAAAATAACATTGTAAAGTTCTGATTTTGTTCTGAATGACTTCTACCACATTTTACCAGAAGGGTTTTTTTTCTGAAATGCTAGGTCTTATGTTGCAATGAAATCGAAAACTATAATTATGGTCACACACATTCACATGATCACACGATGTAGGAAGCATCCTACAGGTCAAATACCATCCCAGGTCCTATCTATGCAAAATCACTGCCTTTAGACAATGCATTTACCTTTTTTTTTTTCAATTGTACATAATGAGAGATGCAATTTCAAATGGTGAAGTCGAGCTAGGTATTACTGCAGTTAAATGCATCAATTAATTTAATATGCAGAAAAAAATTCACTCCCCCACAACACTCATAGCTCAGTAACAACTATAAATGTGAAGAGTATTTAATTGCATATTAAGTATTTGTTGTAGAAAAGGGATGCCATCATACTCTATAGCGTATGAATACATTAGATTATCTGAAAAAATCAATCTAAATGTATTAATGAAGCAATGGTGACATTGACTGAAATATCACAAAATCAGATTAAATTAGTCACTTTAAATTTGTGAGTGAATTTAGATTTCTAGTTTTCATCACTTACCTGCTCCATACTGAATAAATGCTTCATTTTTTGAGAGCTTGTACACTCAGGATGAGATGAAAAGGAACATTAAACATCAGCTCTGAACTTAATCATTATCTTTAAGGCAACTAACTAATTTTCTTCTCCCCTGCTCATTTCAAGGGCCAAGACCCAAGCCTTAACAGAAGACAAATACTTCTAACTGTATGAAATTACTGAGAATTTGAACTATTTTTTTTTCCTTTCAGGTAATACAGCAGCTGTTAAGGGTCAGAAAGTTAAAATGCCACAAAGCTGTAAGTATTGCAATTTCAAGCACATCAAGTGGGTTACCAAGCAATATTAATAGACAGCATTTCCCTCATATGCACTGTACCTCTCTCTGCTTCAGGGAACAGGATATGTTTGGGAAAGACTAGCAGAAAACCTCATCTTTGAACAGTTTTTACCACAAAGGTAAGTCACCCCCTTACTGGTCATTTTAACCTTGCTAGCCTTGAATCTAAGTTAAAATGTCTAAATCTAAATGTTAAAAAAAAAACCAAAAACATGCAAAACATCACTAGAAGATCTCTCAAGCATGCAGCTACACTTATTCCTGCTTACTATGAACTCTCCTCTGGATTTCTGTCTTGCCAGTGTAAAGAAATAAAGCAACAAAATGTCCCCTCCCCTGAGAAGAAATCTCCATCTTTACAGATTGAGGCAACAGAATTTCCAGTATTATGATTACAGACACAGCCACACTGGTACAATCCATCACAGAGATGGATTGTTTACTTATGATTTTTCATTAATAAATTCTGTTGGCAAAAGCCATAAAAATTGAACGAGCCTTTCCTCAGCTGGAGACTGCTCTGACCATGGATTCTTATCTCCACTCATGTAATTGGATTACTGAAATAATAATTTATGGTAGGTAGCTTTAGCCAGTGACCATCTCAAATCATGGCCAAGACTCCTTTGTCTACAGCTTAGAATTGTGAACCAGAATAATGACATGGCAGACGTTTAGCAGTTTCCCCAGTCAGGACAGATCTTTGTGGCTCCCCTCCAATCACACTAATGTTTTAAGAACTTTGTTATGAAGCACTTTCCAGTTAACCATAGCTGCTATTTGGAAGTTAATTTCATTTACAAACAAGCTTCAGTCCTCAGCAAGCTTCCAGTGCTGAGGAATCCTAAATACTTTCAATAATCACTACAACGCAGTGACATTATACCACTCAAAACATATTTTTAAAATACACATATTTCAGAATACTGAAATACAAATATTAAGTGCACTAAAATTATTTATTTAGGCTCAAGTAATCACTCATATGAATATGGACAGTGCCTATTTTGCCTTGCATAGCATCAGGCTGTTTGCCTATTTGAGTTAAGACAAATATCCTTTATACCTATCAAAATTAACATGAATGGAGGGAAACCAGCATATATAGAGAAAGATCCAGCAACTTTGCAGGACTGAAATTTAACTGTGTAGATCCCAAAGGCCCATAATCATGTCTGGCCTTTTGATACAGCAGCTTCTTTTCACTTTTCACTGTTTTATTTTGACTACATAAAGTGTGTTGTATTTTCACGTGATAAATATTTAAGTAAGTGACTGACAACTGGTATTAGATTGCTTACTACAAATTCTTATCTATGTTAATCTGCATTCCTTAAACACAAAAGCAGCTTTTCTTGCGAGTATGTCACTATGCTGGGAAAATCAGCATTCCTGGCAGAGCAGCTCATTCTTACCACTCTTATAAGCACAGCTTTTATGGAAGCAGTTCCAAGGATGAAGCCAAACTCATGCCAGGTTTCACAGCAGATAGTCACTTGCATGGCAGCAACTCCACATCTCTACTCCTGATCCTGAAAAATACCTCCCACATCTAAAACTTCCATGTATTTCTGTGTGAAATTGCCTCAGTGATAACGTGACAAATTTTAAATAACAGAAGAAGCAGTGGACTGCATTTTTCAAAAAGTGAAAATACGTTGTTGTTTTGGCATATTAAATCCTAATTATCGTTACGTAGTTATCGGATTTAGTTATTTGCACTAAAACAGTAAGTTATATTCCAGGGACAAAATACATGGATACACTGGCACACCCATTTTTACAATTTGCTAGGTCTATCTCTGAGGTTTCCTGCAATGATGAAAGTTTGCTTTTAGGTTTTGGCTGTTATTTTTATTCAGTGTGCAATTTCAAAAATTATAACAGTAAGTTTACAGTCTCTGTCTTGAAAATCTTTATTAAAGAACACATTTTAACTTCCTACCTTAATGAAAAATATTTATGATCCTTGCTGACGCTGCTTAAGAGTAGTTTAGTAAATGCAGGTTTTTTTCTAATTTTAGAGTTTTCTAGTTTTAGAAGGCACTTTCCTAACTTCATTTTTGTATTCCACTTAGACTTTTGTTCTAATGTTGGTTCTTAATATGTTGAAGCCATTTAGATGTTAGCCACATCTAAAAGGAACACATACACGTAAATTAATCACCTACAGCTATTGGTTTTGGTGTACTCATTAAAGTGAAAGTTTTCAAGTTAGAAACATGTGAATTTCCACCATTTACTTCATTTATTTGGGCGCAGATGTACTCTGCTAGACTGAAAGTTGCAGGCCGTAGAATCCAACCAAATCTTGCAGACATGATTGGCCCTCCTGGCTGCCAGGGCACTGCTGACTCAGATTCAACTTGCCATCGACCACCACTCCCAAGGCCCTTTCCATGGCACTGCTTTCCAGCATCTCATTCCCCAGTCTGTCTGTACATCCAGGGTTGCCCCATCCCAGACACAGAATCCAGCACTTTCCCTTGTTGAATTTCATATTGTTGGGGATTGCCCAGTCCTCTAACTGGTCGAGGTCTCTTTGCAGAGATCCCTGCCTTCAAGGGACTCAACAGCTTCTCCCAGTTTTGTGTCATCCTGCAAACTTGCTTAGTATCCCTTGCTTAGTATCCTGCCTTGAAGTCATTTATGAAGAAACTGAGGAGCACAGGGCCTAAGATGGAGCCCTATAGAACCCCACTAGTGATGGGTCACCAGTCTGATGTCACCATGTTCACTATTATGTTACAATCCTGTAATTCTTCAGGTTGCACTATTGGAGCATTGACGGAAAACACACAGAATTTACTTTGGCTTGTACTCTACTGATCAAGTTGTATGGAATGTTCAATGCCCTGGAAAGCTCTGAACACCTCCCCAACAGCAATAGCCCTAGTGGACTGCCATATCTTAAGGCCAAGAAGGCAGACAAGGTCTGACAAAAAGCACAGTGACTATATCTTATTGACAGTAAAAAAATTCATCATTTCCTTTAAGAAACAATCAAGCAAGCAAGTCCAGTTAGTTGATAATAAAGTTAAAGACCTATGTTCTGTGCAGAAAAAAAACAAACAAATAAGATCTACTAAACACTCAAAAAGCAGTCCTGAATTTCCAAAACATGAGTAGCACTGCCCCATTTTTTAATGTTAAGCATTCTAAGACAACTGTTTTGATGTGTGGCAGGAGAAGAAATGCCCTTACATTTAAAGCAGCAGACAGCAGTTTAACCAAACTGGTAATAAACCAAGATAAAGCCTAAATTTACTACATCTATTGCAAATGTTTGTGATCTGCAGGTGTTTATCTTAGTTGACAAAGCAAGCCTATGCTGCACAGAAGTAATCTAAAAAATGCAAGACTGCCTTTAATATTCCACGGGCAGATTTTCCTGTTGTATAACCAGTCAATACAGTACTAAGTAGCAAAAACTGTTCTGTAAAGCTAACAATTTTTACCTTCTACTCTTATTTACATTAGAAATAAAACAAAAGATAGGCCTCTTTCACAGAATGAAATGATGGCAAGATTGACTATAGGTCAAATTCAGGGGAAGTTTCAGATGAGGATTCTCTCCTCTTTCTACTAAACTAGAAACCCTAGTATTAACCAGTTGTGTGGCTAACTTTTTTGTATCACAAGTCAAGTTTCAAACACTTCTTGATTAATCTGCACAAGCATGTTGAAAGCCTTTTGAAAAAAAAAAAAAAAAAGTGTTCCTAGCATAGCAAATAGGATGTGCCTAAGGGAAAAAAAAGAAACTACAATCCACACCAAAAAGCGCCCCAAAAACCCTCTAAGGGGTCACCTGACATTGAAGCACTGCGTTTACCTTTTTTTCTAATAATTCTGAACCTCAAGTACTAAAACAATTATTTAAAAATTTGTGATAAAACACACAGGGTGAAGCTTGATTCAAGCAAGCATTTTTGCTCCTCCTAATTTAAACAACATTATCTAAATAATTTCGCTTGACATACCAGGATACTTCAAGACACAACACAAGCAATAGCACTGTATCTCACTTCCTTGCTCAGAAGGAAGGCATTCCAAGTAGTTTAGAATAAATAAGTGGCATTTGTGTTACATATTTGGAAAGCAATTTCTAGCTCAACCTTTTCTAGAGCTTTCCCTTGGATTAATAAAAAGTAGTTTATGAATTGTGATCATGCACAGGATACAAGTTGGACAGTAATGCCAGAAATTTTTTGATAAATTTTGCCAAGAAAGACAGATAAAGTTGTACTGCACCGAATTTTAGGTGCAGATATGGGAAGAAGTGTTCAATGCATTTGAGTAACTGCAGTTCAGATCACCTTTCAGGCTAATAGATACCCAGTATAATTACAGAAAATATAGGAATTTACTCACTTGAGGGATTTTCCACTACAGGAATATGTTCCAATTCAGAGATAAACAGTTCACTAAGTCTTGTAACTTCTGAGCACAACCTTTAATAATTACTTAAATAATGAAAGTATTATTTTATTCATGCTCAAATGGCAGGTTTAAATGCTACTGAAAACTGATAAAATGTCCATTACTACTCCCCAGGAATTCGCATTAATAGCAGAGTCCCCATGATAAGTGTCTTCTGTTTGTGAGATTAAGGCACTTGCAACACCTTCACCATTTACAATCTTTCTGTACTATCACAATAGAATATTTGGTCTAGTTATCTCAATCCAATTTAAGAAAGAAACAGAGAGAAAAACAAGAGAATGTCTAAATTCTAGAAACCAGATACAGGAAGTTTTAGGTTTTTTTCCTAAGGGAGTTTGAAAAGTTTGCTTTCACTATGTCAACTTTCCACAGAACTTTAGAATATGACTGAAAGGCAAAAAGATTTTTTTTTTAACCTCAGTTTTCTTTTTTTCCTTACCTTTTTTTTCCCTCATCTCCTAGATCCAAGCAAATATTAGGACATTTCAAAACGGTCCTAATGTTCCAAAATCAGTTCGCTGTTCACACAGTTTATAACATCTGTAGGCCAGATGAGACACCTTAAAACAGGGTAATCTGGTGTGAGAGATATCACACAGAACCAAGGTTGGAAGAGACCTTCAAAATTATCCAGTCAAACCGTCAACCCAGCACCACCATAATCATCCTGAAACCACATCACCTTACCCTTGTGAAAAAATCCTGATACTCTTTGTTGGTACCAGTTGCCACTGGTCCTCAGTCAGGAGAGAAAATATGTTTAGATTGCATACTGCAAACCAGCATGATTCAGGCTGTTAAAAAAGTGCCCTGATACTAGCACAGTCTGAACCTAAGTTCATCAGATTCAGTCTCAGTGAGCTTTACTCGGTTAGGCTAGAGATTAATCTGCTTATCTCATAGATGCTAGAAGACATTCTGCAGCTTGTACTGCAGTCTGTCACTCCTTAAGAATCCTTGGGATTCATCACAAGTTGTGAAAAATGCTATATTGAGCTGAAATACGTGACACTGGATAACTACATGATTTCACTCAATGACGTAAAATTGCTTAGTGATGTAAAATTGCACATAAATTCAGTTCCTATAGTAAGTATGCTGTAGAGTGACAGCCAGCCTGGAAACAGATGTTCTCTAAGGAATCCCTGCTGGAGTCAGCACAAAGTTCACTCCAACCTGTGATTTAGGTATCAGAGGGACCTAGAAGATTCACTTAAGACTAAAGAACCTGTCAGTTCTCCACATAGAATTAGCAAGCCCTAAACCAGTTCAGTGTTCAGTATCTGGTATCTTTTGCTATCCAGCTCCTTTAAATTAAAATAAAATACAACAAAAGGAAATATAACCTATCACTAACTCTAGCTGCAGTGCTCAAAACTCAGTTTTACAAAGCAACTTTGTTTCTTAGGCTTTTGTAAGATTTTCTAGGTCTCATTTTAAGCTTCACCACAAAGAACAGAAATGAAATAAAATGCTTACTACAAAAATGCTATTTGACTGTAAGCATTAGTTAATACAGAAGCTTTGGGGCTTTTGAGTTCTTAGCTGAAAACATTAAGTTGACATAGCTGATAAATGAACTAAGGACAAGAATTTTTATTTTTTTTTTTGTGAAAAATAAGCTCAAATCATTAACAGGAATTCCAATTAGCTACACTAATCGGCATGAACAGCATAAATAAAAGGCTCTCTGAATTCTCTAAACTGTGGAAATAAAGCTGCTACTTCAGACAAGTAACCATAAAGAGGTACCTCAGGGAAGTACTATCCAAGTTTGAGCAACCACCTGCCTATTCACAGGCTATCAAGAGTAGGGTATGTACAACCAGTATTCTCCTGTGTCCCTGTGCAAGTGTGTGCAATCGCCTATATACAATCTGTACAGGAATAGGAGTGACCACAATGGCAGTAGCTGCCTCACTTGGGAAAAATTTCAGCCGCACTCAAACAGAAACAACATTTGACAATTACTATTTCAAAGCATATTACTAAAGCACTTAGGCTTTATGAACTAAAAGCAGAGCTTTTCTGGAAGGAACTTACATAGTACTATTGAATTCGTTCAGACCACCAGTGCAGAAAATCCCATTTCTGGCAAATCCTGAAAAACTGATTTTATCTCATTAGGAGCAGGAATATAATTGACATGTGGTATATTTCCATTTTTTTTAAGAAATTTTGGAAGAATTATCACAGTTAAGCCAGATTTAGTTTTTATATTTTTAAAGTTGTCACAGCCAAGCAACATAATCAGGCCTCATACATTCAGAGATGCCAGACCAAGAGAAAAAGTGACGACAGAAAAAAACTGCAAGGCATGAGAATACTTATATTCCTTCCTGTTTCATACACCAGTATTTCCTTCCTAGCTGTCACAGAAGCCTCAGAATCCACACAGGAATTACTGCTTATGCGTAGGCTGTTACACTTCATCTTTTGGGAACTGAGAAATGCTATTCTTCTAAGGACAAACTAGGCAAGAACAACAGTCGGGAGTTAAAGTAATTATGTGTAATTATTCAGTGACAAAGATGAGAAATCTAGACTATATTTCCTGGAAAATTAGTGTGTAGTCTGGTCTCCAAGATCACTTTTTTTGAAAATAAAATCTATTCTCTTGTCCCTATTAGTCTTTTCCATTAAACGACGGCTTTGGATTGAGATTTTAATGATTTTTTGTGTTTGAGAAATACTAATACCTTTGAAAGCTGTTCCAAATAGTAAGTTTAGAAATGTTTTCACATCAGAATTTGACTAGTATCACTGAAGGACAACCACAGTCAGGAAAGTTTTTAAGTTTACGAACCCAAATCAAGTATGTGCCAAATCAAAATCACACAGTGGGAGCAGAGTCATGGCAAGGTAGAATCTTTATATACTGAATTCTATGAAAATATATAAGGACATTTGACCTATCCAAATGGTAGCTCAAATAGAGGATAAATATATTAGATTCAGTTTATATAAAAGCGCCAAGTAGTCGGCGGTGTAATGATGACTGCTGAGTACTATTGTTCTGAGTTGTTCAAGTTCTTGAAATATTTTTACAAACTCAAAAGTTTGTGTTTGGGATTATTTTGCACTGATAAAATGCATTTGCAGAATAGATTATTTGAACATGTGATGCAACCACTGAGGTTATTGCTTTCAAATAAAGACTTTTTTTTTTCATTTTGTTCCAGAATAAGTCTTAAGCATTATTTTTACCTGTAAATGCACAGTGATAAATCTAGGACTGAAAGAAATTTAATTCTTAAAAATACGGATGTGTTAGCATTAGTAAGTCAGAACTTAATCAAGGGAAGTTGTAAAGAAATAAGTTTCTCAAGAAGCTCTACTTAAACTAGCTAAGCTTTGGTCCATTTATTTAGATACTACAAAGTAATTTGTTTAAATAAATATAATTTTGGTTATGTGATTAACCCATATTGATTAAAATGAAGACAAAAAGTTTTGCATGTATAAAAGACTGATTTTAAGACAATTCGAAATTCAAGTATAACTTGACTTAATAAGTTAATGTTCCCCCACAAACATGTTTTCATACACACTTCAAAGAAATAGCTATTTTCACAGTATTTCAGTAGTCCAAACCCTTTTGTGGGTAGGGGTGGAAGTATTTCACTAAAACAACTAGGTTTTTTGCTGTCACAGTCTGAGGAAAAGAATTTCTCAAATTTACGAGCAGAGCCGCCTTAGAGCCATCTATACTCAACTACATTTGTTAACTTACATATTCACCTTTAAAATTGTACTTGGTAAAATTAGGAAGTACTTAAAGAGTGAAGTTGTTGTGCTGAGCATATTTGCTGTGCAGAAGGTTGTCATGGTTTGACTCTGGCTAAAAGCCGAGAGCCCACACATAGATCTAAAATTTCTCAGAGAAGGGAAAAAAAAAACCCCGACTTTTTTGATAAGGATTACAAGCAACTGTTTATTAACTACTTCACACAAGCAAAACAGGCTCTAACTTAGAATGTTAAGAATTTACTACTAC
>WEIV01023341.1:0-24394 GCA_013390005.1 Calyptomena viridis
GCCCCTGCAGGTCCCCAAATCCCGGCGGGAGGGAATCAATTCCAGTTTGCTCTCCTGAGGCTTATCCAGCCTTGTTCCCTCTCTATCTCTAACTTTTCTCCCTCTGTTCCCCTGGAGCATTTTTCCCCCGGGAAGTCCCTGTGGGAGCCCCTGTTTTCACCGACCCCCTCTTCCCTCCAACACCCGCTCTGGCCACCAGGAGTCAGCTCTGAAACCCCTCCCATACCCTTCACACCTGTTTGCAGGCAGGTTTTGCTTCAAGCCAAAAAACTTGTGTTATTTCATCAAGAAGGACTATTTTTATTTTTATTTTTCCGTTTTAATAAAATTCTTTCTATCTTTATACTCAAACAAGTCTTGAACAATTTAATGTTGAATTTATTCTAATTCAGTTCCACTGTCCCCAAATGGCGACAAAGCATTAAAACAGCTTTCTTATTCACGAAAATGTCAGTTATTGACTATTTCTCTAAGAAAAGAAGTGTACATTATCTATGTTGTCACATCACTAATCTCTGTGAGGAAAATGTAAAGATAGTTGAAGTTGCATCTTCTTATCTGTAACGACAAATATTATTGCATTTCATAATAATTTACCAGACCAATATACTTCTGAAACATGTTTTCATAGAAATAAAGCTTGTCTTAAAAAAGTATCATGGTTTGACTTTTACTGTTTTCTTAAGTGTTAGTGAAAAGGACTTTTTTGTGTTTTCTTTTCGTTTGGGCACAGGTATGAAAAAGGACTAAGTGACAACCACCCTGTGCTGGTGCTGTCACCTCACAACAACCAAGTGTGTCCTGGAGAGCAGAGGGAAGGAACCTCCTGTGTTCCAGTTGGTGCCTCTGGTCCTGGCACTGGGCCCTGCTGGGAAGGCTCCATCTGCTTCGTGCCCTTCTGTAAGGAATTTATAGCCATGGAGAAGATCCTCCTGAGCCCTCTCTTCTCTTGGCTCCACAGTTCCATCTCTCCCCATCTTTCCTCGTGGCAGGGTCGTTCAGACTCTTAAATTATAATGGAAACCAAACAGTCTCATTTAGTCAAATTAAAGTAGGGGAAAAGAAGCCATTGACTGAAAAAGAACCACATGAACCCAAACCAGGATATTGGTTCAAACACATGGGATTGAGTTGCAGGATGTGCTGTTCCAGGAGTCACTGTGCTCTTGTTCTCTTATGCAGGTAAAGCTAAATTAGAATAGGGAAAATTAAAGGCAACAGGCAAAATGTGAACTGTTTGGTAATGTAATTTTTACACTTAGTGTACAGCATTTACACACATCTGAAGTGATTTCCTTGGATTTGTCAATACTTCCTTTCAGAAATGCCACAGGATATTTAAACAAATATGACTTAAAAGTTCACAAAATTAAATACAATTTAAATTCATACAACTTAATGTTAGTAAATACTGTTTAAGACCATTTACATTTCAACAAATACAACTAGAATTCTTACAATACTATTTAATACCATTTAAACTAATGCAACTTAGAGTTAATACAAGTAAATACTATTTAATACCATTTAAATTTAAACTAATGCAACTTAAATGTATGCAATGAAATACAATTTAATACAACTTAAGTTTAAATTAATACAACTTCAAACTAATACAAGTAAATGCAATTTAATGCAACTTAAATTTGAATTCATACAACTTCAAGTTAATGCAAGTAAATACTCTTTAATGCCAGTTAAATGAATTCAACTTAAACTTATACAATTAAATACAAATTAATACAATTAAAATTTAAGTGAATGCAACAAAGTTGATTCAAGTAAATACAATTTAATGCAATTTAAATTTAAATGAATGCAAGTTAATGCAAGTAAATACTATTTGACACCATTTAAATTTAAACTAATACACCTGAAATTTATAAAGTTAAATACAATTTAATACAATTTAAATTTAAATGAATACAACTCAAAATTAATAGAAGTAAATCTAATGTAATTTAAATTCTTATAACTGAATGCAAGTAAATACTCTTTAATACCATTTAAATGAATACAACTTACATGTATGCCATTATACACAATTTAATACAATTAAATTTTAAATGAATACAGCAAAGTTAGTACAATTTAAAATAAGATTGTCTATCAAGTAGATATCAATAGCTACAAAATACCTACAAAATCAACTATTTACAAAATCTATACATCTTCTTTTTGGCTCTGTGGCCAAGCTTCGTGGGTTGGGAATGAGCATGTGTGTATTTTCCAGTCTCAAATATTCCTGTCCCATTGGAGTCCAGTTCATGTTTTCCATTCCAGGTGTTTGCACCCTTTGGTTCCTGAAGAAATCCTCTTCTCCTTCCCTCAAGTCCTCTTCTATTAGTGCCACCTGCAATTATAAAGAAGTGAGGCCACAAGCAAGTCCATCCCCCCATTAAAACTTTAAAAGCTTTTGCAATTAGTTTAATTCAAAACTATTTGTCATTGCAATCAAAAATACCTGAAGGCACGTCTTGTGCAACTGGCTGCAGTAGTGGTACCTGACTTTGTAATTACATTTTTTTCTCCATTTCTGTTTGGGTTCAATGGCTTCACTGCTGTGGATTAGACTCTTGCACTGATATTTGTACATTGAGGCAGGAACTGGTCACAACTGTCTGTAAATGGCATTGGTGGAGCCACTGCCCCTGGAGGTATTTAGGAAGAGACTTAGTGCCATTGACAAGGTGCTGTTGGGTCAAAGGTTGACTTCAATCATCTCAGAGGTCTTTTCCAACCCAACCGATTTGGATTTAGTTTGAGTTTGACTCTGTGGGATGTTCCTGCCTGGAACCATAATTTCACTGTTTGTACTTTCCGTATTTATAGAATATTTGTCAGCTCCAGCCCCTGAAATGAGCACTATTATGGTATATGAGGGGTGGAAATAACAGTTACTGACATTTCTGCTCTGTTCCTGGTGGGCTGTGATGGGATTTGCCCAGCAGTGATGCCATTCAGCCCCTCCACTACTCACAGGTAAATGTCCCTGGGGTTGGTGCCTGAGAAAGGACAGAGTTTGAGGCACATTGTCAGGTTTCCCATGGCACCTCCTTTCTTTTCTGCCTCTTGAACAGACAGGACTCAGGGCGACATTTCCTTCCCAAGGGACAACCTGCTGTGCTGCCCTTTGCTGCAGGTTTTTACCTTCTGTATTTTAGTCCACACACGGTCCCCAGTTCTTCCTGCAAGGACGTCCATGGCATCTGCTGTCAGCGACTGCAGCTGTGGCACCCAGGTACAAGTGGTCAGGGTGGAATTAACACACAAATAACTGCTCTGAATGCACTCATTAAACCCTAATAATTTGCACTCTGATGATTTTGTGACTCATCTTTCATAGTGAGCATGGCCAACTCGTCTTTCTTCAGGACTGCATTATTGGAGATCTAAAATACTACTTGCCTCCCCCCAGTCCTCTTCCAGGTTAGTACAAGCATTGCCTCACCCTGCACACTTCCCAAGCCCTGGAAAATGGTCTAGTTACTCTTAATTCAGTTACAGAGAGACAAGCAACAGATCCAGCATGTCCTGCCCGTAGCAGCCCTTACAGTGTTCAGGAACAAACTGGGGGAATCTGGTACTTGATACCTGTGCTATTGCTGTGCACTAGTAGGTCTCTTCCAAAATGCTTACTTGGTTAAAGTGAACCTAAACAACACTTTTTGGAGTCTTTTCCCAAGTTTGTTACCCATTAGAAGCAATTAAGATCTATTAGCAGTATGTCTGTATATATAAATATTGCTGGGTCTGCTCCAATGCAGCTGGAGGTTCAAAGCTTACCCAAAGGCATCCCTTCAGGGCAGGAGGAGAGACATCAGCTGTCAAATAATCTCCAGCAAGAAAGAGATGTTTCCCCCTTCCCTTTTTTCCCCAACCTCCCTTTAATACCATAGTTTTTGGCCTTGTTCACTCAAGCCATTGTTGGCCCTTGCTGGAGCTGGATTTGCTCAGCCAAGGGCCTGGTCTGTGTTTTCTCAAGTCTCCCAATTCTTCACCAACTTATGGCACCTCTGCAGCAAGTCTGACAAGTTACCACGAGGAGGCAGACAGGTTTATTTTGGGACAGGGAGTGTGTTGTGGATGGACCCAACACAGAAAATCGATTTTCCTTCCATTCCCCGTCTTGCTCATCTGTAACTGGTTTAGAGCTGCTTTACTGCAGATGCCTTTTGAGGTCAGAGATGTCAAGGGAGCACAATCTGAGCAATTGCAAACATTTTCCCAGACTGATTTGGAGAGGTCTGCAGGGAAAGAAGGGATTTTGAACAGATGCTGACAGGTGAGTCCTGGTGGTTCTGTCAAAGTTACCCTTGCAGGTGATCAGCATTTCCTCTGACAAAGCACTGAAGGAAGATGTAAAAGGTCCTTCAGGTCCCCACATGGGACAAATTACTTCCCGAACACATGGCAGCCCAGAACTCTCCACCGGCCCTTCCCTCTGTGGCTCCCTAACCCTAACCCAGCCTGCAAAGGGAGTGTTAGAAACCAAAACCCACCAGCTTGTCGTCCTCCTGAGAGACTCTCTGCAGGTAGGGAACGGTGGCGAGCTCAGCCATCACCTGGGTCATCACCTGGGCCTGTTCCTCCCCTCTGTGCAGGCGGCCGAGCAGGCTGGCGTGGTGGAACTGCTCCATGGCCCGGGCACACGGGCTGCGCTGGTCCTGAGTGCCCAGGAAAAGCCAAGAGTTTAGAGGACACGCTCGGAGTCCTGTGCCTCCAGGCTTCTCATCACCCCTCTTTGTGTTGGTCACACTCTAAGCAATGTGGCATCCAGCACCACTCAGGTGACGTTGCTGACAGAGAGGGAACACGGACGGTTCTTGCCACAACCCCTCTGGTAGTACTAGAAAAATAAAAATGTCAACATAGTAGAAGTGAAGGGGAGACAGAAGATAAACGTGAAAGAAATTTTCTCCTCCATTAAATGTCACTTGGATTCCTGGATGGCTTTTCCAGGCTCGGGAGGAGGCTGAGGGAAGCACGCAGGGTGTCAGCTCATGGTTTGGGTGCAGACAGTAAATCCTTGATTTTCAAATACAGGCCCTGGAGGGACTAAAGCCTGCAGAGGTGCTTTCTCACCTCCAGGCAGCCAGAAACATGTTGGACTTTGACCTTCACATCTTACTCACAACGATGTGCATATAAATCATGTAATTAAGTCCAGGTTGAGTGACTGCAAAACCAAGGGAGCAGACTTGATTTCTCTTGAGTGTTGCCATAGCTTACTGACCTCAGCTTTGACACTGAGATGGTTTTGTCAAAACCAGTCTGATCAGAACAAGAACTTGGATTGTACATTTGCATCCAAAAATGAGGAAGAGGAAAGAAAGAAATGTTTGTTCTGTTAAACTCCAAGCATATGATTTTATCCTCTTAAGGCAAGTTGTAAGGCTTGAGTCTGTAGATGAAATTTGTCTGGCAGAAGTTTTCAATTTAGCTGATGTGTGGTGGAAATAAGATGGAATCATATTTCTAGCATGAAGACAATTGTGGAATACTTTGAAGGAAGCATAAGTGTCCCAATCTCTGCCAGGCCCATAAGGAGATGTCAGTCTCCAGCAGCTGAGCAGCTCTGGCTCTGTGCCCATCTCAATTCCCAGGGAAAACTGGCATTGCCATCTGCTCTTTGTGTCAGAGAAAGAGAGTGTGTTTCCCCTGACAATGGATGTGGAACTGGCAGCTGTTTGTTCTAATTCAGTGGCCATCTCTTCTCTCCTGGGGCTTCCCTCCTCCCCATTAAAGCTCCCACACTGACCCCAGGGTTGGTTATAAGTCTGTAGGCCCAGGGCTCATCCCTGTTATCCCGTCCTTGCTGCTCTGGAGGTGGCACTGGAGTGGCCCTTGCCTGAGCCATGGGGATGCTGTTCCAACCTCCTCGTAAAAAAGGTCAGTTTGCTGCTGCTTTTAGTGGTGCTGGGGTTTCACACGGTTTTTATGGCGTGCATCCTTCTGTTAAGAATATTTACATGTCCGAGGGAAGGTCTAAAGCTGGTAGAAAATACTGGTGTGTAAGAGCAGTGCAAATTCCTATGGTGAGTGGGGGCTGCCTTGGGCAATCCCAACCCAGCACTCTGCTCTCATCTCTGCCACCATGGGCATCTTTTCCCTGTGCCCTGGAAACCAGATACGATGTATTTCTGCTGGAACTGTGTGGTTCTGTTCCTCCAAATCCATTTGCAGAAGAGGGGAGTCATGAGGAATCCAAAGGATGACCAATTTCAAAGTTTTTTCTTTTCCTGTTACTCTTTAGAGATTGAAGGGCTGTGATAGAGGACTCTCACCTCCAAAAGCAAAGACAGAATTGTGGGAACAGAAAAAAAAAAAAACCTGTGGGTTTTCTGGGGCTGTAAGGAGACCAGGGTTTTCCTGTGTATGCAATATCCAACCCCCACTCTGTTTGGACCTGTAGCTTCTTGAAATGCAGTGAAGTGAATGCCCTCAGCAAGGACAGATCCTCTGCTTTCCCACAGCTGCCACTTGGCTCAGCCTGCACATCAGCAACTCGGGCTTTGGTCATCCAGAGCCAACAGCAAAGGGCTTCAGGAAAGCACTGGAAAGAAGCAGCTGCATTTGCTTGGGATTGTCTGCCTTCCATCTGCTCCACCTGCCTCCCACCAGTGCAGATGCTTTGTAGGTTCCTGTTTTGGCCAAGCACTGTGCACTTTTCTTTCTGCTGAGTCTGTGAGTTCAGGCACTTACTGTTGGTTTAGCAGCTGCTCTCTGGGAGGAAAGAAGTCAGAGCTTCCCAAATCTCTAGCTCATGTTTCTTTTTTTCAGGAGGATAATTTAAGAATTCATGAAAACAATCTCCTCTACGGGCAAATTTGATTTTTGACCTCTGTGCTAATTGTCAGCCATGGTGCTAAAAAGCTGTGTCCATTATGGCAGGAAGGATGGAACAGAGGTAACTGTGGTCACCCTGCTTGTGCTTGTAACAGATGTGAAGGCTGTTTCACACACTTCACTCCATAGGGATCAGGATCTCAATCACTAGAAATGTTTCAAGTAGCAATGATTCACTCCTGATGGAGGTGGTGGTGGTATGTGCAGTCTACTACAGGTATTAAATACTAGAGGTATTAAATATCATAGGCCATAAAGATTGGAGAAAATTCAGTGCAATAAACTGTGGCCTCCTTTGGAAAAGTGTCTAAACCCATTGGAACTCTGTCCCTCAAGCGATTCCCAGAGCATTTCTGGACACTGGAAGAGCATGTGCAGCAGGAAGTGTTCCCCCAAAGCACACACACACATACACAGAGGCTTGTGTCA
Organism: Calyptomena viridis; assembly: GCA_013390005.1. Classification (NCBI taxonomy): domain Eukaryota; kingdom Metazoa; phylum Chordata; class Aves; order Passeriformes; family Eurylaimidae; genus Calyptomena; species Calyptomena viridis. Next base: position 7,279 of record WEIV01023341.1, read on the forward strand.
CCACACACCACACCCCAGAAAGGGAATGGAATACTCACCTTTATTTTGGTACTTCCTATAAAATCCATGACTGCCATGACCTTTTTCCCAGTGTTTTCCCAAAATGTTTCTGTTTCTTTCTCCGTGCTGGGACTGAAAGGTGTTTTCTGGTCTAGGAAGTGAAATCACAGAGCCATAGAGGCTGTGTTTATTCATCTCCCTTTTTCACAGAGGATCTGGGAGGATGTTGGGTAAACTGGAGGAGGAGTGAAGGGGGTGGGGAGAGCTCTCTGAGCAGTCAGGGCTGCCCCCCTGCATTCAGCAAGGACCGTGGGGATCACCCCTGAGCCACCCCAGTCACTGGGCAGTTGCTGTACCTGGACAGATCGGCAGTTTTCGAGTTACAGACTTTTCCACAGTTTTTCCAATCTCTTCGTTTCTGAAGCCCAGGGTCAGTAAGTACTGTTGGTCTGGCAGGGATTCAGCACTCTCTGGCAACAGGTGAATTCCATGAGGATCTGTGATAGGGAAAGGAAAATCATTTCCACTGTCACATTTCTTTTCAATTATGAGAGAAGTTGCTTTTTCTTGGAGAAGAAGTAAGGAAGTATAAGAAGGAGAAATGATCTCCAGAAAGCTTGCCAGAAGCAGGTGACCAAACCAACCCATCCAGCTCTCACTGGGCTTTGAAATTTAGGACTTTGCAGCCTTTTGCATCAACAGCCTCAATGTTGTTGATGCCAGTGATAAACTATACTTGGTCCAATTCCCTACAACAGTGTGGAAATGTCTGGAGCTTAGGCAGCTCAAATTCTTAAACCCTCTCAAACCTTTCTGAGCTCAGCCCCACACGTGCAGTCCACAATGCCTGAAGGCATGTGAAACCTGCTGTTACCTGTAAATATGTGCTGCACATAATCAGGGTGCTTTTCAGCAAAGGTTTTATTGGCCTCCTTTATTTTGTCAGCCTTGTCCTCTTTCTCAAAAGGTGTGTACAGAACCAAAAAAGATACTTCTCCATTGAGAGCTTCTTGAATCAGAGCCTGAAAAAGTCAAAGGAATTACACATTTCATGTTGAGTAATGGCTAGTTAAAATAAACCAACCAAAACTATCAGGCGGGCTGGATAGAGAGTCCACAAGCCTCTATGAGGGGACAATTACTAGATAAATTGTCATTTAGATGAAAAGAAAAAGTGATTCCATGGTCTCTGAAGGGAGACTTTAGAAAAAATACCTTAGGCTACAGGATCCAGAATTAAATCTTATAGTAGTCCATCAAATTGAAGTATGAGCCAAGGGTTAACAACCTTGAATTTATCCCTTAAAATTAGCCCAAACAAATCTACTCCATTCTAAGTCCAGAAGGACTGTGTAGTGTCTTCTGACTGATGTGCCCATGAGCTCCCTTTGGAAGCAGTTTTTTAACAGGAATCCTCCCTGTTGACCCCACTAGTGAGACGGGCACCCCCTTTGTCCTTGGACTGTCAGTTTTTACCTGCCAGTAGAGCTGGATGAGGTCACTTGTCTCCAGCTCAGTGCCTCCTGCCAGGACATACAGATAGTCAGCAATCATGGCACTTCTGAGGACAAAAGCAGCAGAAATGAGGTTACAGGCAGAGAAGGCTCTCTGTGGCCAGACTGAAAGGAACTCATATTAAAAGAGTGTAATGTGAGGTTTGTACCAAAAGGTTACACAGAACTCTCAGCCCTTGTCCAACTTTCAGATGAGCATCAGGAAACACATATTTAGCTTGGTAGACTCGGTCAGCAAATAGCCCATCATGTCATTTAGGGCCATAATTGGGATTATTTATGTTCCATCCTCTGGGAAGGCTGGAGCTCTGCTGCTCCTGGGGTCACATACACCAAGCCAATGCAAAGATCTCAGGGATTTGGGAAAAGCCTGACTATAAGACGATGCTTTGATCAGCATCAGGGATGGGAGGAAGCTGCAGAAGGCTGGGCAGTGCAGTACCTTGCAGCCTCTGAGTATCTCTGCAGGCACCGAAAGCAGGCGGCTTGGCGGAGGTGGTTGCGGAAACAAGAGGGGTTCTGGATAATGCTCCTTTGAGAGAGAAGAGGGATGGACAAGGTTAGATTCCTGTTTCTTACATCATTAGAGCTCCTAAGAATCAAACTGTGACTAAGGCACAGACCATGTTGTATGCACTTATTGTCTACGACTGAATGCTGGAGTCAAATGTCAGATGAACTCTCTCTGTCTCCCTCTCTCTCCAGCTGTGGTCTATGAACAAGCATCATTTACATTTTTATTGTGGTTTTAGCATAAATGCAATTTCATTAGGGCTTTGTGCATTGTTCTTGGAAAGAAGTTCCAGGGGTAATATTCCCTCTGGCCTTTAGCACGTAGATAACATAAGCAAAACTGCTACAGCACAAGTTTTTGTTAACCCCCAGTTCCCAAAACAGGAGTAGCAGGTGTCTGACCCATCTTTCTGGAAACACTGTGCATCTGAAAGCTATGGTAGCGTTAATCTGACAGATTCCTAAATACTTTCTGGGGATTGGTGCTATGTGGGTGTTAGACCCTTAACTTCAAGTGAGGCACTTCCAGGTGTAACAGATTCCAGACTTGAAGGCAATATGATAAAAGATGGCACAATGAACCTGGCAGCAGCTCAGCAGTGAGACTGGTAGGTAGGGTGGCTTCTGATGGGCGCCCTCACTGCTTCCACTGCTTTGGTTGACCTGTCAGAATACTCCACCTGGCAGAAATACAGGTTGTTTCCCTGCTAGCTGTGCCCTGGGAGTGCTCTTGATGCTCTCTGACCACTCCTGGGCCCTCAGGCTCTCAGCCCATCTGAAGGGTGCAGCCCCTCCCTGTGTCTGGGCTCCACACGGGCTCCTTTGACATGATCAAAGCAGTGCCTGGATGTGGGGGCTGAAATCTCCACTTTGGGGTATCAGTCCAATCTAAACATCAGTGCCACATATAAGGTGTATTTTATCGATTCCTCTTTTCTCATTATTAGACTGATTCTTCCTGCACAGCATTTGCTTCTAGTCTTTGTTTAATTTTGGATTTCAGCCTTAGCAGTGAATCAAACCAATATTTTTTCTTACCTCTGTGAATGACTCAGAGCAATGTCGGGCTGCCCCAACTTTAAGTAGCAGATGACAAGTTCTGACTCAATAAAACTGGCAACCCTGGATATATCATCTGGGGAGGACTTCAAGGGATCCTCTATAGCAAAGCCTTTACTGCAAAGCTGCACATGAAACAAAACCATTATTTATATATGTTATAACACACCATTTGTTAGATGGAAATGCTTTTTGTGACTGATTAATGGAGAAGACTGAAGTACAATCGACTCTGGCTTTAACTAAAGTCAGCATTACAAAAAGCAGTGCAGAGTACAGAATTGTCTTTCAGGGATGTTCTGGTTTGTGCTTCTGAGGAGAGCTGGATTAAGAGACTGCTGAGAAGCCCCAGCCCTATAATTCTGTGATGACTCAGCCACTCCATCCACAATCCCAGGAAGGCATTCCTTAATCTCTAGTTACTCTTTCCCCAGTATGTCTATTTGCCAGCCTTTCAATTACTCTTAAGATGAGACAAGGTCTCCATTCTTCTTTAGTGGCCAGTGGTTGTGTTCCCACTACAGCTAATTTCTGAAAACTGTGAACAAAAAAACACCTAAAAAGGATGAAACTTCCTGATTTTACTCACTAACTGCTATGATACTTACTGCTTTAAAAAATGCCTTGACTATTGTAGAGAAAAATTAGGAATAGGATATTCGTTTTACAAATGCTTTTGAATGAAGTTTGACAGGCCAGTGCTAAAACAAGTGTGGCTGCTGCCTTTTTTCAGGATATCAAGTGCCTAGCTGAAGGGATTGGGGTCAGAGTGGAGAGAAAACAGTAGAGAGAGTTCAGAGAGTCCAGCCTGCAAGTCCTCTGTTCTTGTCACCAACCATGTTCCTGTAAAGCAGAAAGTGACTCTTGTTTTTTCTTTTTTATTTGATTTGAGAAACAGACACTGGCCTTGAAAATCCTTAGAGCTCCCAGGAGTGCTTTTTGCATCATGTCTCATGGAAAAAGTCAAGCCCTCATCTGCATGGTCAGTGTCAGCAGCCAGGTTAATTGTGAGGCATCTTTCAAGGTTTGTAAGAGAGCTGTGCTCTGGGAGACAGGGGTGGATGGAAGGGTGATCCACCCGCTGGGCTCTCCTACACCTCCTTTCTCTTCTCTCCCCCCTGTGAAATTCATTGCAACCTTTTACTCTTTCTTCTCGTATTACACCGATAAAACTCAAAGCTGTCTGAGATTGTCAAAAACGTCCAAGGTTTGTAGGTTCCTTCTTTTGGGAGGCTCAGCCTGAAACTGGAAGGGGCTCTGCTGTTGAAATAATAGAAATAGCTACTGATTGAAGAACATGCCCGTTTCAGACAGCTCAAGTGTGAGTACTTAGTACTTCTTTAGTACCTCAGGAAGTGTTTGGTTTCCCACAGAGCTCAGCATTTGGACTCTGAGCTGCTGAAGAGAATGGTCCCCGAGTTCTGAGGGGTTGCTCAGCACTTTTTTCACTCTACGGGACTTCAATTTCTTCCACACATAAATACAGTTAAGGACTTGGAGAAAAATACAAAATCACCTGAGATTCTTTGGTTCAGCCGAGCCCCTCCTTCTTCTGCGGTTTATTTATAGCTCTTAATTTTCAGATTGCACGTGAAACTACATCTCGGGATTTCTACTCAACCCTGCACATTCCAGTACCTCCAGTGCCGTGGAGAACTTGGCTGCTGCTGCTGCGAACTGCTGCTGCCTGTACCGAGCCCTGCCCTCCCTCAGGGGCAGCTGGAGCCGGGTGCCCACACCGTGCCAAAGCCTGTCCTCGGGGGGCTCGGCGGGAGCCTGACGTGGGGCCGGTGTCACCCCGTGAGACACGGGCTCACCCAGCTCACACTCGGGGTCTGCCTCGTCCGCGTACACCAACTCAGCTTCTATTTCCCTGAGTTTGGACAGAGGGATGTGAAGCAGAGGGCTCGGGAATATCCCTGTGCCAGTCTCTAATGGTGTTTCTGCTTTTCTCCCAGCCACATTTTCACAGCTTTCGGCTTTCTGTGTATGGTTTGCTGTGTCTGTGACATTTCCGTGCTGTTCCTTGTGTTCCTCTGCCTCCTGCTGTGCCTGCAAGAGAAGCAGTGGGAGGTGAGGTAAGAACTGTGGGATTTAAAGTAATTTCATAGAATCGTGGAATGGTTTGGATTGGAAGGAATGTCCAAGATCATCCCATTCCACCCCCTGCCATGGGCAGGGACACCTTCCACTCTCCCAGGTTGCTCCAAGCCCCGTTCAGCCTTGGACACTTGCGGGGCTGGGGCAGCCCCAGCTTCTTTGGGCAACTTGTGCCGGGGCCTCCCCACCCTCACAGGGAGGAATTTCTTCCTAATACCCAACCTAAATCTCTTCAGTTTAAAGCCATTGCCCCCTTCTGTCACTGCTTGCCTTTGCAAAGTGGACCAAGAGATTTCTGTTTTGTTTCAAGAAGTGACTTTTGAAAATGCACCAAACTGGATGACATTAAGAGGAAAGATATTAAAATTAGTTGCTTTCCATTCTTTTAACTTTATTGGATGCGTTTGGATAAATAGATTTGGAACATACTATTAAATTAAATTAAGCAAAGGAAACAAAATCAAATCCAAATATCTAGGAAAAAATGTCTTTTCACAGTCCTGGGGAGGACATTTAGTCCTTCTTCTCTACTTTATTGCGTTATGAGGAGGACAGGTATTCTGTCCTATCCCAAAGCACCATCTGATACACTTCTGATTTGAACAAGAATAGGTGTTCATTCATGGAGAATTAGTTTCAAAATCCACTTAAATTTATTAAATCTTTTTCTACACATTGCTTGTGCTTAGTACATTTATGACTGTGATTACAATAAAATTAAATAGTGCCATCTGAGATCAGGTTCCTGTTTTACTTGTACGTGTTCACTGCCAAAGATGTTGTTGACCCAACTGAGCAGAGGAAAGAAGTCTCCTTTGGGGTAAAATGGGAACACAGAAATAAGACACAGAGGAACAAACCCCACCCAGGGACAGACAGGAGACCCCTGGCAGAGCAGCTTTACCTTTCCAGGGTTTCTGCAGTTCTCCTCCTTAAGTCCCATTTAAAAATGGTCCTAAGCCAGCTCAGCACAATCGAACTCACCTCAGGGGCTCTTGAGGAAGGTCCCTCTTCAGGAAACATGTGGGAGGGGGACTGCTGGCTCAGTCCAAGCCCCTGAGCCACCTGGAAGAACACGAGTATGAACACACTCAGATTGCATGGCTGTCCTTGGGGCAGTCAGTCCTAAATGCTTTCCCCCTGCCCCAGCTCAGGAGTTCAAGCTCGGCTCTTCCTTCCCTCCTTGGGAATACTTTCAGCCCAGTGTTTTGAAAACAGAACAAACAGAACCTGCTGGAAGGTGTCTTGCATAGAACACCAGAAGGGAAGTTGTTCAAAGCCCCATCCAGACTGACCTTGAACAATTCCACAGATGGGGAAGTTACAGCTGCTCTGGGCAACCTGTGCCAGGGCCTCACACCCTCACAGGGAAGAACTTCCCAATATCCAATCTATGCCTGCCCTCTGTCAGTTTGAGGCCATTCCCCCTTGTCCTGTCCATGCAAATCCTCGTCCAAAGTCCCTCTGCAGCTCTCCCTGTGCTTCTTCAGGTGCTGGAAGGGGCTCTTAAGGCCCCCCTGGAGCCTTCTGCAGGCAGAGCAGTCCCAAAGCTCCCAGTCTTTCCCACATCAGAAGTGGATCAGAAGAGTATCTTCTGGTCATTCCTGCACCCTTGTCTGGGCCATGAGGAATCATCTGGGGGATGATTGGAAGAAACCCACTGGGGTCTCTGAGAAGTGCTCAGGCTGAGGGAAATGCAGTGAAAAGGTGCTCCCCCGTTAGTGCCCACAGCCTCCAGCACGACGGGGACAGAGGGGGTGTGAGTGTCCTCGGGGATGGCCAGGAGCCTCCGTCCCTCCTAGGCCTGTCCCCAAGGCCAGCACCAAACTGCCACCGGTGCTGGAACAGCAAACTCCCATTTCCGAAGGGAAGCGTTCTCCATGGGACAGCCCAGGCCCACCCAGACCCTCTCTGGGCCTGCCCCAGGGAGAGCTGCACCTTTCCCACTCACCTGCTGGGTCTCCGTTGGCCGTTTGGGCAGTTGCCACATCCGGGGGCAGTTGGAGAGCCCGGCCCAACCGCCCCAGGAACTTGGACTGCCACCCTCCGTCCCCTCAGCCCCGAGCTTCTCCAAGGCCTGCCCGCCCCACCCAAACATTCATGGTGCACATTGGGCACTGCGTTCAGGAATGCTTTAATGGCTCCAGGACCAATCCCACTTCAGTCAATTACAAGCTTCCAAATCGATCCTTCCTTCCCCTCCTGGTGTTTGTGTGCAGCTGGTCAGGGGCTGACACTGGGCTGGGCTTTTGTCTTATGACAATTTCCTGTGGGAACAACTATCACTATGGAATTGGTGAGTGGTGCTGACAGGGATGTGCCCCGGGTCCATATGTGTCATTTTGGGCCCAGTTTTCAGAGATTCTGAACACAATTCTGCTGAAGTTAAACACAGGCTTTGGCGGTCAATTGCTCTGAAAACCAAACTCAGAATTGGCTTTCATTTTGTCTCAGAATGGTGGTGTGCAGAATTAAAGTCATGTTGGAAGGGCATTTCAATGTGTTCTTTCTGCAAATATCGCAGAAAAATGAAGTGGTACTTTATGATAAAGTAAGTTGTGTTTTATTTATGTCTTACCTTCATGTCTGAGAGTATCTGACTTTAATAAAATTCATTTTTAAGTGGGCCTCAAAGTTTAAAGAACTCAAAACCTATCTCTTCATAGCAAGAATATAACAAGTCTTTGGTGTGATCTGCCTTTAAAAAACTGGAGAATGAGCTGCAAAATATCTTGGGAAATATGGACTTGCTTGTTGGCTCCAATTCTGAATAGCCAACTGGATAAATCCTGCTGTGGTTTAATGGAGAAACCCAAGTTCAGGTTTGATTTTGCGTAGTGGGCTTTTGTGGGTTTTTATTTTTTTTCCCCATCCGTATTTATTTCTTTATTTTTATTTTTAATTACTTGTAAATCTTGCACTTTATTAACAGTGGCTACAGTAGAATTAAAATAAATCCTTAGCTGCAATGTGAAAGTTACAAATTTGACAGCCCCTTGCCCTGCCCTGTTCTATGTCATTGCTGTAAGTGAAGCCACTGCTGCCAGGGGTCGTCGTTTCACTGGTTTTGGAAATTCGATGGCATTTCTCACATGTCAGAAATAGAGGGTTCATTACATATAAATTTATCGCCCGAGCTGTTCTAGTCTGAGTGTTTGAAGCTTGTTTTCTAATGTTGTTTTTCTCAGCTGCTGTTAATATTTGTGATTTCTTAATAAATGTCCTCAGATACAATTTTGCAAGATTCTATAATCAGCTTGCTATTTTCCTTTTGGATTTCTTAATGCATGAGCAGAGCTGAATGCAGTTTTTCGGGTGGGAACCCATCAGTCTGAGATAGAATTCTCTAAGTAGCAGCTGATTTTTGCCTAGCTAAACAGGCAACAAGGAGGAGTAAGGCAGGGGGTGAGAACAGGAATCTAGGTGGATGTTTCTTCCAGGTGCCAATGCTGAACAATGTTGTGAAATTGAAAAGGTACAAAATAAGAAAGGACGTAGAATTTTTACAGTGACACTTAAATGCTCTTTATTTCTTTCATCCAAAGAAATTAAGGAATGCCGTGGTTGCTGTCCTTAGGAGGACTCTGTTCACCAGGCTGGACCAGTTTTATTCTGGAGTGAAAGCTGAGTGTTGGCTGCTGAAATAATTTCATAGAATCATAGAATATGCTGTCCCGGACTCTGTCCAGGCAGAGTAGGTCACAGTCTGTCAGCCTGAAGCGTTTCTGTTTTCTTTGTTACTAAATCAAGTGCTTCTGAGGCTTCCTGGGTCAGACTATGAGGGGGGGTTAAATCAGCATCACCACACAACAGGTTAAATAAAGGATGCAATTCCTGAGATGAATGCCAAGCAAAGGATGTACCCAGCTGATAGTTCCTAGCAATTTCTGTAAATCATTCAGTGTCTTAATTGTAGTCTGAAATTTTAATTTCTGAGGTTTGACTGACCTTTCAGTTAAAATCCACCCCAGGTATTTCAAGGGGAAAGTCGCTGTACTTTGTCTTCTGCAATTTGTACCCTGAATTGCTTCAAGGATTTAACAAGATACTCAGTGGCAGATTGTAAATAATCCGTGTGTTCAGCACAGATTAAAATGTACTCATGTAATGATATATAACAGAATCTGGGAATGCTTGCCTAGCAGGCATAATAGCAGTTGCTACAACCAGTTGACATATTGTTGGACTATTTTTCATACCTTGAGGTAGTACAGTCCACTGATAATCGTGACATGGGTGCAGAACAATTTACAGAAGGCAATTTGAATTTTGTTAGGGGGGTGGTGATTGTTGTTCAAACAAATTTCACACTGCCTCGTGACTTCTTTGGCAATTATATAAGGATTTCGGCCTATTATTTTCTTGGCCAATTCTCCATACAAGGCATCTGCTCCCCAGTGTGTTATGTTATGTTCTTCTAAGACTACTTTCCATAATATGTTTGAAGGTACTATTACATGATTGTCAGTTACAAAATTGTCCCTTGAGTGCTTTCAGATCTTCTACTGTTTTCATGTCTTTTTTTGAATATTGATATTCTACTTTTGTGCTAACAGGTTTAGCATCTGGTATCAAAGCCAATGCTTCTATCTGTGCCCTTTCTGTGGCCCGTTTGGCCTCGTGATTTGCCAATTTGTTCCCCATCACCTGTTTTCAGTGTTACCTTTCTGTGTCCTCTGCAATGCATGATGGCAACTTGCTCCAGCCAGTTCACTGCTTCCAATAACTGAAGAATTTCTTCAGTGTGCCTGATTTGCTTACCTTGAGCAGTAAGCAAACCTCTTTCTTTCCATACAGCCCCGTAGGCCAAATGCACATTTGGAATCAGTCCAGATATTGATCTTTGTACCTTTTGTCAGTTCCAATGCACCCGTGAGAGCGATTATTTCGGCCTTTTGCACAGAGGTCCCTGCTGGGAACGGTTTAGCTTCAATTACCCTTCGAGTGGTGGTCACAGCATACCCTGCTTTGCCCACTCCGGATCTCACAGAACTGCTTCTGTCGGTGAACAAAGATCCTCGGCATCCTCCAAAGGTTCTTCTTTCAGGTCTGGCCTGCTGGAATACACTCTTCCCATGGTTTCCAGGCAAGTGTGGATCACTGGCTCCTCAATAGCTGTTGCTTTGTTGAGGAGAGAGGCTGGTTCACAATATTAGTTGTCACAATGTTAACATCATCCTGTTCCACCGGTATAGCCTGATACTTTAGGAATCTGGAAGGGGAGAGCCAATGGCCCCTTTTTTGTTCCAGTACTGCAGGCACGGTGTGGGAGACTAACACAGTCATTTTCTGGCCCAGAGTAAATTTGTGAGCCACTTGGGTGTTCAGAACAACCGCTGCCCCAGCTCGCAAACATCCGGGCCACCCTTTGCTTGCTTCATCGAGCTGCTTAGAGAAGTAGGCAACAGGTCTCTTGTATGGGCCAAGCTGCTGGGCTAGGACTCCCAAGGCTATACCCTTTTTTTTCATTGGAGAACAGACAAAATGATTTCTCACTTCTGGGAGGCCAAGAGCGGGTGCTTTCATCAGTTCAATTTTAAGTTTTTTAAATCCTGCTTCTGCCCCCTTTGTCCATTTTAAGTATTTGGTGTCTTCTTTCAGGTGATACAATGGCTTTACTAAAAGTCCATAATTGTGAACCCAAAGGTGACACCACCCAGTCACTTCTAGAAAAGTTCTGAGTTCTTTTATTGTCTCTGGTATCTGGTCTGACAAACAGCTTCGTTCCGCTCTGTCCCCAGCTCTCACTGTCCTCCCAAAATCTGGTATCCAAGGTACGTCACCTGCTGTTGCACCACCTGAGCTTTTTGTTGGGAAACCCAATACCCATTAAGTCCCCCAAAATTCAGCAAACTCACCATCCACTCCATACAGTCTTCTTTTGTTTCCATGGCTATGGGAAGGTCATCTACGTACTGTAGTAGAGTCCCTTTCTGTGTTGGAGGATTCCATTGCTCCAAGTCTAGAGCCTGTTGATTCCCCAAAATAATGGGACTGTTCTTGAAACCTTTGGGTAACACTGCCCAGGTGAGTTGGGTTCTTTGTCTTCTATCAGGATTTTCTCACCAAAAGCAAGTATTTTCTGACTATCTTTGGCTGGGGCCAAACAGAAGAATGCATCTTTAAATCCAAAATGGTAAACCACACCTGATTGTCTTTCACTTTGGTCAGTAAGGTATATGTGTTTGCTACCACTAGATGAAAGTTTTCTACAATTTTATTTATTGCCCCTGGGGCTTGTGTGGCTGTTTGCGTAGTTCCCAGCACTGGGAAGGTTTGTATGTTTAAAACTGTGGGTGATGGGTTTGGGGTTTCTATTACCATGTTTGACAGGACTGGGGTCTGGATGACTGCTGGTGTTGAGCCTGGAGGCTGAAGGACAGGGATTGGAGTTTGCATGACTGCTGATGTGGGAACTGGGGTCTGTAGGATCATAGGTGCAGGGACTGGGGTCTGCATGACAGGAACTGGGTTCTGTATGACTGCTGGTGTAAAGACGGGTCTGTGTAACTAACAGTGCCTGTGTAGTTGCTCCTTTCTTTCTACGTGTCATTGGTGGGGAGAAATAAGAAACCTTATGTTTTGACAGAGCATGCAAAACTTGTATTTTTACCTGAGAAATAAAATGATAACTTTGCGGGGGGAAAGGCTCACCACGGGACTCGTAGGACACGGTGCTTCTATCACAGCAGCCAGCACCAAACCTCCCATCACTAACGCCGCCCTCCCCCGCCACCGCCGCCGTCACCGCTGCTTCTCTCACAGGCAACAGGACTGCCCTGTTTGCCACGATTTCCAAACAGCCTCTGCCTGCAGTCCCTGGCCACCTCCAGCAGCTGCCGCGACTGCTCCAGCAGCAGGCAGTGCCACTGCAGCACTGCTCCAACCACTGCTCCAACCTTTCTGGTTTGCCAAAACCCCTTACCCTTCCCTACCCCCCGCCTCACCCCCTGGGGTTCCCCAGTAAACCCGGGACTTCCTGTTTACCAGAAACCCTCCCTGGGATCCTCACCACTCCCCAGGAGCTCCACAACTACCCTCCAGGACCCCTCCACATCCCTCCAGGATCCCCCTGGTGAACACCGTCCATACCCTCTGGCACCCTGGGACCCCCTGGGACCCCTCGTACACCCACCGCCTCTTCCCTCCGGGACCCCTCCACATCCCGGGATCCCCTCGGTGAACACCTCCTCTCCCCTCTGGCACTCTGTGGTATTTCACAATCCCTGGGACCAACAACAAACCTCTGCCCCCTTCCCTTCAGAACCCCTGCCCGCCCTTTCCCACCTTCTCCTTCCCCCCCGCTTTCTGAGCTGGTCACTCAAACATCACAATCTCCTGCTGCTCAGCCTCCTCTACTGGTTGCAGCTGCTGCTGCACACAGAGCTCAGATCACTAGACCTCTGAGAACTATTGCTTTGTGATCATTACAGTTGTCTGTTGTTTTTTTGTGTATTGTTTATATCAATACCTCATTTCTTATTTACAGTTTTATTTCTTTATTTGTTTATATAGGTATATATTTTCCAGATAAAGTCTCCATCTTTCTTCTAAATTTTTGTGGTCTCGTAGCCCTATATTAAACCATATCCTGTCTATATATCCTGGATAGGACACCTTAACTCTCACTATCTCATCTGTTCTATCTTCATCCATCTCCTCCTCTACTTCTGTTTCTTCACCTTCTTCTTCCAGACTCAATTCTGACTCAAAGTCCCCAGCAATACTACAGTATCAGTAACAGACTCTTCTTTGTCAGCACCTTTTGCAGCCACAGTACATATTCTACCCCCTCCCCCATCGCAGCAGCCTCACCAGCCTTTGCCCTACCAACTCCTCCCAGCCCAGCATTTCTGGATCTAAATAGAGACACATAATCTTATATTCTGTCTTCTTCTCTCCCCTCCCTTCTATCTTCTTCCTTTCCTCGATTCACAGTTTTCCCAGTTTTCAAAGACTTCTGTTCTATTCTGCAAGCTGAACAACAACATCTCAACCTCCTTGTCCCTGGTTTTTGATTTTCCTTTCCCAATGCTAATACAAACAGATCTTTTGGGATGCACTCTTTTTGCATCTCAGGGTGTTCCTTCAGAGAAAAAACAAATCCAAATACACCACTTCGTCCCATTTGCCCTCTTGTTTCAGGAATAACATTAATTCTAATTGGATATCATATTTGATTGTACCATCTACAGGCCATTTTTCTTCATTATCATGCTTATAAAATATCCACCGCTCATTACAATATTTTATGAGAGTTTTCTTGTTTAAGTTTCCCCCTTGAGCTCCTGCAAGTTCCTTCCAGTGTCTTAGTACAAAACCCAAGGGCCTTCTCCTCTGTTCCTCTGTAGTCTTGCCCTGTTGATTGTCCATCTTTCACTTGTTACCTTTTACTTCATCTTTCTCTGGTCGTTTTCCTTGTGGGAGAATGGAATGGCAGATTGAGACTCCCTTTCACTTCCCTTTCGCAGTGTGTCTCAAACACTCTGCAATCACACAGCAGTTTTATTCAAATATTTGCCCTTACTCAGTCTATCAATTCTGGACAAATTATGTAAGTAAATTTGTAATCCTTTGTATTATTCCCCCATTATTTTTCCCAAGTCTGCCAGCAGCTACAGTTGATTCGACTACACTTCCACTTGTGACCCTGACTCAAATACACTCTAACTATTCCTGGACAATCTTATAATTTGCACTGAGCAAGAATAACAGGCTGGCACTTTTTCCAAAGGCAATATAATGACGGGCAGGCTTCTTCAGTAACTAGAGAGGCTAGTTTTGTTTTATCACTCCCATTCCGATTTGACATAAGTACCGCCCTGGCATGTGTCCTAATAACACAACACTTCCATGAAGATGAATCTTGATTTCACTGTAACAATTTATCACAAAAGTTCAGTCTCCACAGTTACACTTGTCAGTTCCTGAGCAATACACTTGACTTAGGCAGATTCAACACAGATTCAACACAGATTCACACAGCGCTGGCGTCTACACTGCCAATCTCACACACACACACACATAACAGGAGACCTGCTGCCAGTTTTAAAGCAACAGTACACCCAAACACAAATTACAATACACGTAAGAACTAAGCCAAAACCAAGTCCACACATGGACAAAAACATTAATCCAGAACCAAAAGAGTTGACAATGCAATCTCATCCAGATTTCCAAGTGTGTGTTCTAGGGTGCTAGCAGCCTGGCACATGGTGTCCTGCATTATTTTCACAATGACTTATGGACAACCCCAAACCTTGACCAGTCCCCAAACCAAGTTTTGAACGGAATGTTCTTACTTAAAAGCCGGGAACTTGTCTGCGCCCGGTGACTCAGTTGGCAAAGGGAGGCTGACTGGAGAATGAGCATCCCTCTCCAAGGGGGTCCCAGGACAAGACAGAGTGTCCCTCCAGGAGTCGCCAAACTGAATCAAAGATCCAGAAATCACACCCAACAGCAGAGAGTTGTTAGACAGAACATTCCACTTATTAAGAACATTGGGAACCACTGGGAACCATTAGCCATAATTAGCTCAAAGGGAACTATCTCAAAACAGGGTATTTATACAGTTTTGAACAAAGAACTCAACAACACCTCCCAATGACTTCAGCCCCTCCCTTTACATCATCCAGGTATTCTTAAATTTCTTCTCATGTCCCATCCATGGGGCAATGCTGCCATATCATGTCCTCTTTCAACCATGAGTTGAGTCTGGGGTCTTGTTGACTTTGTCATCATAGTCTTCATCACTTGAACTTTGGCTGAGCTTTCCATGTTGGCAAACCCTCAACATAAGCACATCCCAGTTTCATTAAAATTTAGNCATCCATGGGGCAATGCTGCCATATCATGTCCTCTTTCAACCATGAGTTGAGTCTGGGGTCTCGTTGACTTTGTCATCATAGTCTTCATCACTTGAACTTTGGCTGAGCTTTCCATGTTGGCAAACCCTCAACATAAGCACATCCCAGTTTCATTAAAATTTAGCTCCCTACCTTATTGTTTTAATTAACTCCCAAGACATAACATTTATCTTTAGTTAAAGATCATCTACCCTGTTCCTTAGCTAAAACAATTCTCTATTGAATTAGCCTCCTTAGTTGATTCTTTTCTATTGATTAAGTATTTCAGGGTACATTGGTCTCTAAGAATATTTTCTGCAGGTGCAAAGCTCAGTTCTCTTTTAACCTTCTAAATTTCCATTTATCTCTAAGTCCAGCGTGACCTTAACTGAGCTTCAGCAAAATATCATTGTCTTAACTTTAAGATTTTTTAATTTTATCAGGCATAGTTGCTAAATACGTAACAGTCATATTCCAAAAATCTTTAATCTTTATCACATGGAGCAATAATGCCAACTCGTGTCTTCTTTCAACCTTGAATTGAGTCTGGGATCCCAATCCTTCATCCCTTCCATGGTCTCTTCTGGACTCTGGTTGACCTTTCTGTGTTGGCAGACTCCAACGTAGGCACATTCCAGTTCCATTAACCTTGGACTCTCCACCTTAATGTTTTAACATTTTTCTTTAGTTAAAGATCATCTACATTATTCCTTACCTAAACAATTCCTTGTTGAATTAACTTTCTTAGTTAGTTCTTCCCTACTGATTGAGTATTCCAGGATGCACAGGTCTCTAAGAATATCTCCTGCAGGTGCATCACTCAGCTTTCTTTTAAACTTCTAAATCTCTGTTTATCTCTAAGTTAAGCCTGGCTCTAAGCAAAAGCATTTAAAGCTACCAAGTCCGATAGATCTTTAACTAACAAAATCCATGGTTCCGTTCCGCCTTAGCCGGAACCAGAGGATCGGGCCAAAGAAATATGGGATGTCTCCGGTCCCCTGCAGCCCAGCCCAATTTCTGCCCTAATTCCTGTCTCCTCCGGTTCTCTCTTTTGTGCCTTTGTGTGTCAGGGGCTCTCCTTTTCCCAGGGCCCTTCCTGGCACCCGGATCCTTTTGGAGGGGTGGGACCCCCCCCGTCACTACAGACATTCCCCGTGGGTGCCAGGAGCTGCTGTTCCTCCCACAGGCTCCTTCCCGGGGCTCCGAGCCAAGACAAACCCCGAGGAGAGACATTTGCAGCTTTTATTCTCCTTAGGGCACAGCAGGAGCCGGGGGGTTCCCCAAAGGCCCCTCTCCACTCCCCCAGCACCAAAGCTTTGCATCATTGGCACATTTTAATGAGCAAAGGCCTCAGTGTTCCTTGGTTACACATTGCAGAACTTGTGATTAATTTACCCCCAAACCCCAATTTGCTGTTTCTATCTCCCTGTTCCCTATTATTCTGTGGGTGCAGCTTTTCTGTCCATGGGAATCTGGGGTCTCTCCTCAGCAGGTGGTTGCTGGGTCGGTGGTCAATGAACTGAGGGTCGATGGGTTGTTGGACCTGACCCTTCACTGCTGCTGGAATTCCCTTTGCCCCAGGCACTGCTCAGCCCTGTTGAGGTCATTCCTAGTCCCTCTTGGACAGGGAGCCCATTTCTCTTGTTGCAGAAACAAAAGAGGAGCCAACCTTATGCAGGAGTTATTCCCAACTGTGCAATTGGAATTTGGATCATACTCCACTCAGAAAACCACACTGCTATAGGAAAATCCCTTTGTTCTTTCTTGTCCAGGCAAACATTGGATAATTGGGAAGGGGGAGATAGAAACAACAAATGTTTCTATGGTTTGGGTGTTAATGAATCGAAAGTTCTGCAATGTGTAACCAAGGAGCACCGAGGCCTTTGCTCATTAGAATGTGCCAATGGTGCAAAGCTTTGCTGCTGGGGGAGAGAACAAAAACTGGAAATGCCTCTACTCGGGGTGAGACTTGTTGCTGAGCACCAGGAACAAACCTTCTGCATGGTCTTGGAGGCTCCTCCAGGTTGGAAGTGGCCAAAGCAGCCACAGGATTTCGGGTCTGGGTGATACGAAGTATGTATAAAT
>WEIV01023342.1:0-10458 GCA_013390005.1 Calyptomena viridis
TATCCTGTTAATGGCAGAAGGATTCCTACATGATCTCCTCACTTCAAGTTAATGGAGGAATGTTTTTATTAATTATCCAATTATACACATGTTTATATTTCATTAACACCAATGTTAATGTACCACATATTTAGTAACCAATAATAGTTGCCCATGTATTCTCAAGAACCAATAATCTGGAGTCACTGTGTATAAGGGGTTAATAACAGACCTCTGGGTTCGCCGTTTTCCTGCCCATGAGGATTCTCCAATACCTTGCCTTTCATCTTTTCACCGCAAAAACCCCCCTGTACCACGACAATGCCCCTCCTCATTTCACTGTATATTGAAAATTCCACTATTTCATGGTCACTGTACCACAAACAGCCTCTGACCACCACATCTCCCACCAGCCCTTCTCTATTTGTGAACAGCAGGTCCAGCAGAATCTCACCCCTGCTAGGCTCGCACACCAGCCATGACAAGAAGTTGTCCTCCATACACTCCGAGAACCTCCTAGACTCTTCTCTGCTGTGTTGAATTCCCAGCAGATATCTGGCAGGTTAAAGTCTCCTACAAGAACAAGGGCTGGTGATCTTGAGACATCCTCCAGCTGCTTATAGAATAATACATCTACCTCTTCATCCTGGTTGGGTGGTCTATAACAGACTCCAACCAGGATGTCGGCCATGTTGGCCTTCTCACAATTCTGACTCAGGTGCTCAACCCGATCATCATTAATCTCAAGTTCCATGGTGTCAAGAGCCACCCCTCCACTCCTTCTCCCTCACCTGTCTCTCCTGAAGAGCTTGTAGCCATCCGCTGCAGTGCTCCAGTCATGTGAGTCATCCCACCACATTTCTATGACTGCAATTATGTAATAGCTTTCCTGCTGTACCAAGGCTTCCAGCTCCTCTTGTTTGTTACCCATACTGTGTGCATTAGTGTACATGTACTTCGGCTGGGCTGCTGATTTCACCTCAGAGTGGCTTACCACCCTTGTGCAGAGCCTGGTTTCATCCCCTCCCCCCTTCAAACCTAGTTTAAAGCTCTCTCAGTGAGCCCTGCCAACTCATAGGCTAGAATCTTTTTGCCCTTGTTAGATAGATGGAGCCCATCTGGGTCTAGCAGGCCAGGTGCAGTAAAAGTTGTCCCATGATAAATCCGTCCTATTCCACTTCTTCTCTCTGTCATCTTCCACTCCTATCATCCTTCTGTAAAATTTCCTTTCCACCTAGTAATCCTCACCTCTTCTATCACAGCTTAGTAGTTCTCCACTATGTTTACCATTTCTGGGCCGTATCACCTATCTCCTTTATGTTTTTTTTTCATAAAAGGTGCATCTTGACTTGAACATCCATGATGTAAACACAATTGTAGAAGACTTTGAGATTCTCCAAGACACTGGAACTTTGTGATTAGAAGGCAAGTTTTTCCACAAATGAATACCTTACACAGTAGTGAATTTCACAGGTCATCATTTCCAAGTTTAATTCATGTGCAAAATTAACAAGTGGTACTGCACAATCAGTGTGGATCCTAAGCCCTCATTTTATACTTTTATTCCCCTTCTTTCATTCTCCCACTCCATAGTCCACAGTACTTTATCTAAAGATACAGAACCCCATGATTCTTCTGGGTACACTGATTAAATGCAGCACTCGTGTACCACAGTACCAGGTTTTCCATCCAGCTGCAGGAACGGGGTTTGTGTGCCCTACTGCAGGTGTCTAAAATCTTAGATGGACAAGACTGAATACAGCAAACAGAAAGAGGCAAAAAAAATCCCTCAGCATTTTATCAAAACCTCTCATCTGACCACAAAACATTTATATTTTCCCCCCATAATTTTCCTTCAATAAATTTTAAAATTATGGGTTTCTACTAAGAATGAAGTTTGCTGCTGACAGTTGAAAGTCTGGTACAGATTTTTCCTCTATACACATCAAGTCAGATGGAAAAGCACTGCCAGAATAATTTGCTTAGAATGAAGAGAGAGAAGGACATGTCTGTTCTGGTTCTTTTTTTTCATTCTTTTTTCATCATTCTTTTTTCATTATTTTTAAGAGCTCTCTCATTTTTCCAAGAGTAGTACCAAGGCTTGTCAATACACATCTATGTGAAAATGAAACTCTAAGAAGCAAGAACGGATGAATACACAGCCAACAAAATTTCAAGTTCCCTTTTGATAAAATCCCATCTTTCAACAGCTCTTTTAAGAGATAGCTTTTCACTAGAGTGAAGAAGAGATGCGAAGGAACTTTCCCTGATGTACTGTCAAATAAAACAACTTCACTGGCGATATGGCTTGTTTGAATTCAGCTTTGTGTAAATT
The DNA here is from genome assembly GCA_013390005.1 of Calyptomena viridis. Lineage (NCBI taxonomy): Eukaryota > Metazoa > Chordata > Aves > Passeriformes > Eurylaimidae > Calyptomena > Calyptomena viridis. Next base: position 2,315 of record WEIV01023342.1, read on the forward strand.
TGAAATAAGCGTGACCTTTTTTTAATTAGAAGCAGTCAACATTGTCCTACGTTTTTGTACTACCCATTATACTTAACAACATCCTATCAGGGTAAGGTAGCTACCCAGCTGTATTTAACAGAAACTAGTTCAGCCTCAACACAAAAATAAAATCTGCCCTGTAAGTCAGATATATTAATTATATTAATTAGTTAATGAGTGAAGGGCTGAAGGAACAAGCTTGACAAGAAACTTCCAAGTGATATCAGGACAGGGACTTGTCTCAGCATGATCACAGCAAAAGAAAACATCAGGGAGAGAGAAAACTCCCCACCTAATGTGCAAGGGTTGGCTACAGCCAAAGTTTTTGACACAACAGAGAGGAGCAAACCAGAGCAGGACTTTGCCCTGCCTGGAGCAGATGTGAACTTCTGATCATTAAAAGTAAAGGAGGATGACTGACAACTGATGAAATCAATTTCGTTTATCAGAGCCAGAGGTCTCACAATTAGCAAAGCTTAGGGCAATCACAGGACTTAATGCTCTTCTCTTTTAGGCTTTGTGGGTTTGTTTAGGTATTACTCTACATTACTATATTACTCCAGCAGTTTTTGGCCTGATAAAGTTTCAGCAGTGTGCTGAGATCTCTGTCCTGCAAGCTAATATGTGCAGTCAGACTAGAGAAGTTTCTGCACAGGCAGAAACTGTGCTGGGGATAGAGCTCTCCAAGATGAGGATGTTGGGATGCCATGGTGGAAACAGACTGTGGAGGAAGCCAGCTGCTACTCAAGAAAGCAAGTGCCAGCTGAAAGAAGGGATTAACCCTTGAATTCAAAAAGGCAAGAGGAGATTTTTAATTGACAAACAAGATGAAGAAGGGATTGATTTTAACTTGTAGAATGCAGAACAGCACTGCACAAAAATAGCAGCACAGCAGCTCTAAAAGAGATAAGAAAGTCTATCCTGGGGAAACCTGTTACAAGCTTTGTGACTGTCTGTTGTGGTTTTAAGTAACCAGAGTTTTTTATTAGCTGGGGGGGCTAGGAGAGAGGCTTCTTTAAGAAGCTGCTAGAGTTTTTCTCTGCTCTAAGCTAGCCAAGGTCAGGCAACAACGCCTCTGTGATAACATATTTAAGAAGGAGTAGAGAAAGAAAGTCTGCGCAGAACATCATGGCCGCTTAAGAGACAGGAGGGTGCGGAGCTTGATTAGCACCAAGGTCAGAGAGAGGAGAAAGAGAAGATGCCTTAAACACTGGAATAGGGCCCCAGCAATCTGTGAGGAACCATAGGGGCGAAGATTCTTCAGCCTGTGAACCCGTGGAAAGACTGGGAGATTTTTCCACGCTGGAACAGAGACATGCCGGAAAAGAGAGGCTGTGATCCTGTGTTTGGAGCAGAGGGGCCTGGTGGAACCCCGTGGGCCGTGAGAAGAAGAGATGCTGGAGGCAGAGCAGCATTTCTTGGGACAATTGATGGCCGTGAGAAGCACATGAAGCACTGAAAGCAGCTGAGCAGCCGGCACCTGAAATGACTGCACCTATGGTAAAGTGATTTACATGACGACAGTACCAGGAAAACTGTTGTTAGTAATGAATCCACTAAGAAGCAGTTTGCAACAGACTGTTTCCGTGGAGAAGACCCCATGAGGAAAGCTGGGGTGGGACTCTCTCACTCTTCTGAACAGCAGCAAAGAAAATCTCTGATTGTAACCCCCCCCCCACACACACCTGCCTTCCCGAGCTGTTGGGGGAAGGTGAAGGATCTTAAAAGGGAGGGGTGGGGGGGGAGAAAGGTGTCTGTAACAACTATCAAACTGCTCACCCTTAAACTCTTAAGCTCTGATTTTAGTAGTAGTTGTAGTTGTAGTAGTAAACTCTTAACATTCTAAGTTAGAGCCTGTTTTGCTTGTGTGAAGTAGTTAATAAACAGTTGCTTGTAATCCTTATCACAAAAGTCGGAGGTTTTTTTTTCCCTTCTCTGAGAATTTTAGATCTATGTGTGGGCTCTTGGCTTTTAGCCAGAGTCAAACCATGACACTGTCATTCCTGTTAAAGACTCTTCATTAAAAAAAACCCAAAAAGGAAAAATAAAACAACAACAACAACAACAAAACACACCCAAAAATCAAGTTGATCTTTATTTGTCTTTTTTTGAAAGATAAAAGGATAAACAGGTGTTGTGTCATTCTGTATAATTCACATATTTCAACACTTTGAAATAATATGTAACATTATTAGTATTGTTTGCGTTGGCAATGTGTCCTTAGAGCATTCAAATTGCCTCAGAGGCACACTGTGCTGTGCACACACATCCTAGAAGCCAGTCCCATGTGTCATGTCCCTGCACACACACACAAATACACACACATTTCTAGTCAAAATAAAGATAACAGACAAAAGGTTCGAATAGAAACCACAAATACAGAGCTGAAATGTTCTTGTTTGCAGTGAGGCAGCAATGAGGCAGCATGTTGATGGTAATTCCATCTGGACATATCACTCTCGACTCCACCAGGAGCTTTTAGCAGATCTCAACCCACTACTGAAATTGGGAAGCCAAATCTTTTCATCAAAACTGAACAACTCTCCTTTCCTTTTGAGAGATGGACTGGGAGGACTTTCCACTTCTATCCAGTAATACAGCATTTAAGGCTCAGTTCTGGTTTGTAGGAAGTGGAGGAGAGCAGGAGTAAAAGGAAAGGAAGCTGTGCCTTGCCTCAAACATGTTCTTTCCATGTAATCGTCAAAACTCTGCATAAATGGAGACAGAGGTGAGCCTAACCACTTGGCAAGTAGTTTGGATGTTCCTATAAGTGATGCAGTGTCCAAACACCTGCCTTTTCTTATGAATCCACACCATTTTTTTTTTTTTTGTTTCTTGTCCCCAAAAGAAAATGTAGGAATAAAAGTCTTCCTTGTTTCACAGGGTGTTGTAAATACAAATTCATGAGAGATGTAAGATGATTGGACCCCATATTAAGAGAATCATCCTTCTATTTTGCAAGAATTGTTTTAGCAAAAAAGCATCTCTCTGTTACCAATTTTAAGACGGGCTTTTTTTTAAAAGTGCCAAAGTGTGTGTACAAATGTATTTTAGGAGAAAACTTGATACACGTTGTGCTTTAGAAAGGACAGGTCCTTCTCTGTGTTGAGTTTTCTAAAACGTCCTTAAAAAACAACCACCTGCCCTTTGCCATCGCCACCCCCGGACTCTTACCCAGAGCCCTGCCATGTGCCTAACTAATCAAAGTGTTGTGTTATGATTGCCATAGCGACTGCAATCCAACAGCTGCCTTGACATTTCATCTTCTGCTGCTTTCAAAATGCTTTCTTTTGCCAAGGAAAACTTTTCACAATTATTAATTTTTTTACTGCACACTGTTCCCTCCACTTACAAAATAAACATTTAGGAAAAAAATCAGCGGAAACTGCCTTGGTTCTAACCACATATTTTGCTAATTGCTTTTATTCCTCTCTCAAGTAATTTTAAAGGTTTCTCAGGCTGTGCACCAAAATGCCTGTGCTTTCTTTTGCAGATAAACTGATGATTGTGCACTACTATTAAGACTACCATGGATGGCCAGGAGCCATCTTCAGCCCCCAGTTGCAAGGGCAGCTGCCCAGCCCTTCTCAGCCTCCTTATGGGGAAATACCAACCCCATCCTCAGCCTTTAAGCCACTTAAATCTAGCCATCTCACTTTGTTGTCTCCTAATTTTGCTGTTCAGTCTCCCACCAATTCTTTCAGCTCCCAGCTTTACCAATCATGCACACTTCTCATGGAGCTTTAAGGCTGCTGCCACTTCTGTTGTTCGAGAAGGTGAGGAGATAAGATAGCGGAGAATATGACTAAACATGCTGGTTTGCTAATGCCTTAAAAGAGGGAAGGATAGAAGCCCCCAGGAAGAGTTTGGGGGAAGCCAAAGAGGATGCAGAGGTGGAAGTCCGTGATCCCCCACTATTGACACAGCCATAGGATTCAGTATCTGAAGTGGTTATTTTTCATGTACAGGCAAGGATAAGAAAGTGCCATACAGATTTTAATAAGAGCTCTGCTAACTGATAATTGATTTCACTGCTACTCAATTCAGAAACAAGAATTTTTTAGTTAACTGAGTTGGTGACCCCCTTTTTTTTCCTAAAAAGAGGGAAGGCCATAGCTTTCCTTTGAGCAGCCTGGGACATGTGAGAAAGCACCTTCTCTGCAGTCTTTCAAGTCTCTTATCCCTGAAATGCTTTCTCATCTTAGCTTGCACTCAAGGATGTCTCAGATAGGCTGGTGCCAGAAAGGCGTGGCTAGAGATATGTTCGGGCATGGAGATGTGCACAGGACATATCAAAAAGAAATTGATAAAGAAATTGATTCAAAATCCTAGTAGGCTGGATCATCTGCAGCTTGGCCAAGGTAGGAGACACAGGATATACGTGTGTGTGAGTGTACAGACACACATGTATGTGTGTTGAAAGGATTTTGACAATGGTAAGAATAAGGTTAAAACTCAGAGCCATGTGAGCTGAGGACTGAGGTTTAAAATGAAAGCTTTAAACCACTTTTTAACAATTTTTCTTTAATTATAAGATGACAAAGTCAAATTAACCACCCTTGTCTGAAAAATATGTATGTTTAACAGGAGGAAGAGGGAAAACAGCTTCAGAAGCAGTCAGCTTCCTGTCTTATGTTTTTGAAATCCAGCTGATGGCTCACAGAAGGGATCTCAAATATGTATATACATAATCCCCGCAGCTAAAAGTCATCTGTTTTAAAAGACAAGTGTTTGCTCACATGAGGAACATTGTACTCAAGCATTCAGACTTTGTGATCCATATGGACTTCATTGTATTGTTTGCCAGGAATTTAGGAAAACCAAACTTTATTCATGTTTCTTAGAGAAAAGAATCCAATTTGTGGTCTGCACAAAAAGAAATATAGCCTGGGAAAAAAAAAGCCCATGACTTTCCCGGAACTGGAACATCAGAGAGCCAAAATAGTTGATCCACTTAATATGTGAAATGAATGACTTGCAGTGGCATCTTCATCAGCACTGAAAGTACATGGTTTCAGCTTAGAAAGTGTTTTCATGTCAGATCCCATAAAGGACCTTCAAATGTGAAGTGCTTTCACAAGCCCTCCTAGAACCAGACATTCCCATTGCTCTGAGAGCAGAATTTACCTCCAAGTCCCATGTTCCCATTTCTGCTTTTCCTTTGGCTTGAGAAGTGCCAAAATCTTCTTTTCTGGATGATCCTTGGGTTGTAACAGAGGTAGGATTGCATATACATTCTACGCTGGGCAGTAGATGGAAAAGGGAAACTGCTCTCAGCACAGATTCAAACCCCATCTTCTCAATCCCCTGCCCAACTTCCTGGTCACTGCACAATCAGCATGTCCTTTCTCTCCTGATCTCTCCTGGGTCTCTAGGTTCCTACTGTCTTTATGTAGACATGGACAAACTTAAAGAGAAAATTGGAGGCTCTCTCACCTCCCTGGCCTTGATCCAGAGCACCATTCAAGGACATTTTCTGAAGACATAGCAGTTTCTCTGGTTTTCTACTTCCCAGGCTGGAATTATTTTGGAATTATTGGGAAAGGTTGCCCTCCTTGTACATTTGAATGAACAGAAAACCTAAGAGCTTGCCACTGTGATGATACAAGAAGAGGAAGACTAACAAATACTAGAGGAAAGAGTTCCTGAAAGAACAAGAGGGAGCTGCAAAGTCCAACCTGTGCATGAGTTTTCTCCTTGTCTGTCTGTCTTTTCATAATACAGATATACCTCAGGAGGTACAAATTACTTTTTTTCCAAACATGGGGCACTACTGCTACCTAAAAAGTACTTGAGATGCCTATGCGCTATTCTGAAACTCATCTGTGTCTTTGAGGAGTTAATCAAATTTACTGAAGTTCATTAGCTTTTATGTTTCTTGCAACGGTTCTAAGTAGGAAAAAAAAAATTGATTTGTCTCATTTGCTGTTACATGTTTAGGTAGAGAGAAAAAAACCCAAACACAACAACTTCAAATGAGAACTTTTTCAACTATCTTAGACTTTCAACTTAAAGATGAGGTATATAAACCATGTGCCCAGAGAGCTAAAGTTAGATGAGATGAGACCTATTCCAAATTACCTTGTAACATTCCCTGGTACATCCTGGTACATTTGTGCATAAACAATTTACTTGTATAGCCCCAGGTTTGGTTTTCCAAGCATGATGAAAACCTGTGGACCTGTACGTAATTTATCAGTATTTTATTTTTTATATCACAAAGAAGAGGCAGCTTCTGGAAGATGTGTTAACATACATTACTAGTGCAAACAGAGGCACTTATCTCCAATGACACTTGCTTTAAAACTACAGGCTAATGCAGGAAATGCAAATTCTGATTCATTCTTGAAGCAAATAATTTTGAGGATTAATGCCTATACTGTCCAAATTTAAATAGCCAGCCTGAGATTATGGCATTGCAAACCTTTATGGTTATGACATTATAATATTGTATCTCATCAGTTTTTAAAGGGAGCTGTATTACTGCTCTGTGAGAGGTTTGTTACATTGAATTAACATTGCATTAGAACCCTTTCAGTAAGTCAAATCGCATTATTCACTCACATAGCATACTTGGCAAGCCTCAAAAACAAAATCTTTTATACTTAGGAACTGCGAGACTGACCCAGTGTTCTGATGTTTAAAACAGGACTAGGCACCTTATATCAAAATTGCAGCAGAGGCAAACCCCCACCCCCCAAAAAAAGAAGTCATTAGGTTCTTAGGCCCCTGCATCCTGAACAGAGTAGACTACTTTAGCCTTTTCTTCACATGTTACTGTGAAAATAACTTGTGAAACCACAATTATTCTTCAAAAAATGCTGAGAAAAACATCCGTAGCTGACCTGTTCTTAGAAGATTAACCTGATATGTATTAGTGGTACGTGTGAGATCTGCACAGCCTGGTGTTGGCAAGGTGGGAGGAACTATCCCCTTCTGTCCCCAGCTGGAAAGGCTCAGCAGTGTTTCCTCCATCCCTTTCTCTGAGCAGTATAAATGGAGCAAATCACATGAGCAAATCCATGGTTACCCCTGTTTAGCATTCAAACGATGACACTTGGCTTGCTTTTCTCATGGCAACAACGTCCCTCAAATGCTTTCAATCCCCAGGCTATCCATCTTTCAACAAGTCTTCGGGTGGCTCACTGATAGACACTAAGAAAGTGAAAAGTCCTGAACATCATGGGTTAATTTTTGTGCCAACGATGACTGTAGCTGTTTGCTTTTTAAACAAATGGCAGTTATACAGTGCAACTGGCTGAGTACACAGACAAAAACAGACTACAGGAAATCTCTTTGACAACCAGGAAGGCAGAATTCTTAACATGAGTCTGCATTACAGTTAATTTTTTTTTTTTAAGTTAAAAATAAAGGGGTTGTGAGATCTCAAAAAGAAAAGCGGATGCTACAAAAGAAAAACACCACAAATGGCTGGTTTCTAAGGAGAGACATCTATTAATAGTACAGGCATAAATAACTCTTTCCATTTTATCTGAAGGATTATTGTGGCTTTTCACCCCAGTTTATTTCAACGGAAGTAAAGATGACTCTGTAATACCAGGCAAATAAACCAGCTTAATATAAAATGTTCACTGGAGATAAGAAAGCACACCAGGTTATTTATTGCCGTATTTTTATACTTTGTATCTGTCCTTCTTTGATCTGTGTTAACACAGGCGTTATAACTGACAGCTTAGGGTCACAATACACACTAAGATACTGAAAGCCAGTCATGTATAAGAGAGTATCAAATTATTTGTTTAAACCAAGTTACAAATTTTGATTAATGCAGTTCTCTGTGATCTAGCTTCATACATAAGTATAAAATGTTTACTGGCTTTTTAAAAAATTAGTAGGTAGAGAAACTGTGTACACTCCTGTTTTTTTAAGGTGTAAACATCTGCAGCAGACACCGAGGTTGATTCTACTTCCAATTACGGTGGTGTAACAAGAGTTGTTTCACAGACGGCAGAGGAATTTCAGCAGTAAATGAAAAAAGAATAAGGCTCATTGTGCTTTTAATTTTGTTTCATGTAGGAAAGAGGGGAGAAAATTGATTTTAGTCCCAGTCTTTTTTTTCTCATACATGTCACTGATGCATTTTCAACCCTTGGAGAATTGGT
>WEIV01023342.1:10695-42291 GCA_013390005.1 Calyptomena viridis
GCAGTAAAGAGGGTCTTAGTCGGTGAGTTAGAGCCGCGGACATTAACTACAACTATCCTCTGCCGGGCCAAGATCAGAGGAGCTTGACATACTTGTTAAAGGTTTCATCAAAAGGATTAGTTCCAGCAGCTTTTTTTAACCTTTCCTACAACACAATTTACCCAAAGGTGGCCAAGGGCAACAAGGGCTGCCCTGTGAGATAACATTTTTAATTGTACAAATGCCATTCTTGATGTCATAATCCTGAGGTTAATGCAGTTGCAGGTCCTGAACAGATGTGGTGTAGGCTGTCTCGCTGTACAGAGAGGTGGCCACACAGACAGGGAAAATGTCCACAGTTCAGAGAGNNNCTGTCCACAGTTCAGGGAGGAATTAAGCAACCCTCTTGGGTGTTTTCCTGCATTTCTCCTGTGCACTTTTGCCCTCTGTTAAATATTCTTTGCCCCTATGTAAAGCAAGCAAACCAACCAACAAAAATATCATTCATACAATGGATTACCAAGTATCAATAGCCAAGTATAGACACTGCCTAATGGCACAACTCTTGTACAGGGTAAGGCGATCTGTGAATGAAGGAAAGAAAAAGGAGACGAGCCAGAAAGCATCTGCATACTGCCATGCTAAATCTTAAGCCTTGCTGTACTCTAGCAATACTGATTCATAAAAAATAAATTTCAAAAGGAGAACTTTGACATTTTCTAGTAAATTCAAGTACACCTGTTAGATTTCATCAGAGATCACATTTTTCACATGGGGAGAATTTTTTAATGGGCTTCTGGATAATGTACTCTCTTCCTTAAAAAAAAAAAAATCCTAAAAGAAATNAGCTGCACACAACTGCAGACCATCAGTGTGGCTTAACCCCGTCAGGCAGGGATGAAGCAGGAAGTGCTTTGTGACACTGACTGGCAGAAATACAAACTGATGAAGAAACACGCGGCAGGAAAGAGGGNGAAATGTTCATACTACACAGTTCAAGGAGAAAAGTTTTCTTCACTTTTAAACAAAGCAAATGGTTTTCTCCATGTGCTAAGCTCTTGCCTACATCACCAGTTCCCAAACAGAAAAGCATGCCTCATTGATGTGACACAAGCATGAGAGGGTTGCAGTTCAGTTAAGCAAATGAACTGAATCTGGGAGACCTTTACATGGGATCAGCTTGAATATTTCTGCAAAAACTTCAAAAATCTGCAGCATGAGACAGCACAGTTCAGGGACATTCACACTGGGGTGGAAATGGTTGAAAAGCAGCAGACAAGGACACTCTCTAAGAAAGGGCAATCCCATTTTGGGAGTCAGAATTTGAGTTGTATGTCACTAGGAGGTGCATCAAGTTGAGTCACTGTCATATAGGCTTCAGAAAAGCTGGCAAAAATCAACAACAGGTCATAGTCTTGTTTTGTATGTCATCTGTGTGCCTACAGAAGAGGATTTGCTCCTCTCAGACGCAGCAAATATGAACCAGCATCTTCTGCCCTTAGACTCCGTTTTCAGGGGTAACCCTGTGTGTTACAAGACTGAAGGGTATTTCACCATGGATTCTCATTTTGCTAATGGGCACAATCTTGTATCTCACATATGGCTGAGAAGTTAAAAGATCATGGAAGCGATGCTTTGATTATCAAGGATATTGTTAGAAATAAAGAGAGTTGGTAAGCATTTAAATTTTGGACATCTAGGTTATTAAATCCTCTCTTGAACGATTTCAGATCTACATACCAGTTGGGCCTTACAATCTTAGGTCACGCCCAAATTTTAGTAGTGTAGTGCTAATGCAGTTTATTCTTGTGAGGCATTGCACTTAACACATCTCTTTATGCAAGCATAACTACACAGTCATTAGGACTGAAATTGCCACACAAATCCTATCCTGAACTGCTCTGCATTGCTACACCTTACGTAATTTGATAGTGAAAATCCAATATTTGCAAAAAATACGTAAAAGGAGGATTAATCTTCCTCAATACTGGATAAGATGGGAATAAAGAGGAAAATTACCATAAAAGGAAAAGATTACTTAGTGCAGTGGATCCAAGTTACTCAAGAAAATTGATAGAATTGCAAATGGAAGGGGTTATTTCACATAGGATTTGGGGGAAAGCTAACAGGTGCCAGGCAGCACTCAGGTCAGATGAAGACATCTGCTAGAGATGTCAAGAGCACAAAGGTAACTCTGTGTCTGGGAATAGAGGATAGGATAAAAATCACAACTGAACAGGAAATGTGAAAGACTGCAGAGGTACATCCCAGCAAAGAAACAGGGTGTCAGATGACAGAGTAAAATACAAACAGACGCACAAAAACTGTGAATGCAGACACTTGTGAGGAGTCTGAAGGAAAAAAAATTAGAAAAAGAAAAAAAGAAACAGGTGCACTAGAATGTAGAGCACTACAATGTAGAGGGACAATGTTAACATAAAAGCATTTCTGAAATGTGATGGCGTGGTAGTATTAAGGCAGAATGTTCTTCCATCAGTTTTTATAGGTGAATGGGATGTCTTCTGAGACATTCTCTAACTCCTATACACACTATAGACGTGACTCAAAACTGCTGGCTGACCTATGGGCTTCATTACATAGGAGACCTGATAGGATGTTGTCAATGACCCTGTGACTAAAATGTAGAAATGAACCAGTATAAAATATAACAGATGGGCAGAGCAGCTTGCACAGATGAAGCAATTTATACGAGCAGTTCTATGAGAGTTTAAGTCATTGGAAGCTGATCTTTTTCCTTTAACAAATGTGTGACTACATTTAGTTAACTTATGGTAAAGCATATCGAAACATATGTATTTATTCATTTAAAAGAGAAAAAAAAAAGAGTTAAAAAATAAACTGCCAGAGCTTTTATGCAATTTTTTTTAATATGAAGACACAGAACCCTTTAAGTTAATTGCATATTTGATCATCAGTGTCCTGTCTTCTGCAAGTAAATACTCCTATGTAAGAAATTCTGAGTATAGAAGCTTTCAGCTACTTTCAGTTTATTTATCTAGGTTATTTTACATGTTGGAGTTCATCTTTCTGACAATAGGACTTAAAAATAACCTGTGTGATGAATTTTAATGAAAGGCAATAAACAGAGACAGCAATGTGAATTGAAACTAAACACATAGGACCAGTAGCATCATATAATATGAGAGAGTTTATGAAACAGGTCTCATCAGAACACTTGGTTAGACAATTGTTTCAAAAACATCTATAGCTAGGATATGTGCAAATTCTCTCTCTGTCTCCAAGAAAATTGTTTTTATGACAGGTGAGCACAGCTTTGCTCCTGGCTTCTCTGCAAATAAATGTTTATAAGAATGATCCATTTCCACCAGTTCTGTGGCAAAAGTCCCACCTGTGGGACAAAGTGCCCACCCACACTACTGAAGTGTCCCAGACATCTCAGCCCAGAGGTAAGGGTACCTCCTTTCTGCAGGTTATTCTTGCTCTTTCCATTGCCCACACAGGTAAAGCAAAGGTTTTTAAACTTAGATACTTCTTATGAAGTATCTTACTTCTGGCACTTAGGCTGCAAATTTTGAGTCTCTCCGTTTTTGTGTTTTAGGGGCTAAAATCAAGGTCTAGAAAAGCTATGGGGTCTATCCCCTGTACAGTTAGAAATGCTACTACAGGATATGTAGAGAAGTTCATAACTCAGGTAGCAAAACACAACAAAGTGAGTCATTTGTCCAAGGCTGGCACAGATTTAGATGGTAAAATCTGTTACTTAGGAACTGAAAGTCGTCTAGTCCCTGCAGACTGAAATTCATAGCAGATAGCACAAGTGAACTCTGCTAAGGACTCAGAAAGTAACCCCGGACTAAGCTCCATGTGGCCATACAGAGCAGGTCCCAGGACACCGCTCTTCTATATCTCCAAAACCAAATTCAGATTTTCAAATTGTCTATTTAGGCACCATGTTTCCTTGGAGGTTCCCAACTGATTCTATATTTTTTTAGTTACACTTTCTTTGGTACCTAAATATTTTTCTCCTGAGCACACCACAGCCTAAGTGTTGATGGTGTCAAGCAAGCTGACGCTTAATTCGCTTCTCAAAGCAGACAATTCACAGACTATGAATTACTCCACCTACAAAGGCTAGCCTGGGAGCTTGTTTTATGCCATTCCTTTCTACATCAGGCACTGAAGTCTGAACCACAGTATGCATCCCTCCATGTGTGATTCATAGCCAAGAACCCTCTCTTGGATGTCTGCTATTAAATCAGCCATTTCTCACAAATCGATGGTCAAAAGAGGAAAGAAAGGTTCATATTTATGACATATCCAGAGAATACTTTAACTCTGGCTCCCATGTTCTGATGGTCTTCATGACAATGGATGCACTAAGGTGCATCCAGGTCTGGAAGTTGTTTCATAGTTGTGACCCCAGTCAGGAGTAGGCATTTCTTTGGAACCTCAAAGCTGGTACTTCACTTTCAGAAGTGGCGCCTAAACCACACTATGTCATAAGCATTTCCTAAAAACTAGCAAAGTTTTTCCACTCTGTACCAACTTCTGTGGATCTGCTTTCTGGTACTTTCTCTCTTTGTGGTTTGATTTCACTACTGGCAAAGACACAGATTCCTCTAATCTAATGTCAGCAGCCAGAGAGATGAATGTGCAATCCAGGCTAACCCTCTAGGCTCCGTTTATGGTAAGTGGAAAGAAATTGGTGTTTCCAGACAGATCCACAGCCCTATCTCAAATGCCAGACTGGATCCACTTTTAAAAGGAACTTAAAAAAGAAACAGTCCAAAATGAAATTGTGAAATATGGTGCCAGTAAGAAAAGTTTCCCAGTTTCTACTCAGCACTAAGAGGTTTTTGAAGGCTTTACTTAAATCTTTAACAGCAAGGAGTGTAAGTCCATTGGTTCCTGTGACCGTAGAAGCTGAATACATTATCTTCCAAATGAAAGCTATAAAAAGCTATACAATATTAGAAATGGTAAGAGCCTATCTCAGAAAGAGAGCCAAGCACTGACAATGTCTGAAGTCAAGCTAAAAATACATTCCCTGTCCAGATCCCAAACAAGGCAGGCAACAAATGCAGATGGCTATAGGAGATACAGTGGCAGGGCCGTGCAAACGTGCACATCAAGACACAACATTATACCATCACCTCTTTCTCATGCTCCCTGCTACTTCTTTTCAGTATATTTCATGGAATTTCTTAGAAATTTTTAGCTATTTCACATTCATCCTGAAAGATGTTTTACCAAGTTCACAAATTTACATCAGACTGGGCTTGGCTGCCTGGTTTCCAGGTTTGTATCATGTAACTTATGACCTCACATGGCTTTTCATCAGTTCTTTTTGAGTCCTTGCAGTGCCCATTCAGACTTCTATAACACCTGTATTCCCACAATTTTACCACAATGCAAAAATTCCCCCCAAGTCCACAGTCATCAGTTCAGTCATTCCCCAGTTCTGTATGAAACAGATTCCTGCCTTAACTCTTCTTCCTTTGCAGCAGTAGTAGGAAGGAGACTTCAGTGCCCAGAGGTCAGTGTTGGGAAACACATTCGGTAACTTTGGAGAAGGTCCATGTTTCTTCAACTAATTTTGTTTCTTTACATAAACTAAACCAAAATTTGTCTAATGTTTTATTCACAAATATCTAGTGGTAGATTTCCATGGCCTCCTAGACCATTTTAGCATTTAGTCACCCTTTATGTCAGAAAGGCTTTTGACCAAAATCATCTCCACTCCAGTTTAACGGAATTATTGGAATTATTTATTTTCCCAGTGGACCTGAGAAGAAAATTAATTTCCTCCTTTTGGAGATTAAATTTAAGTGCTATAATCACCCTCTGATCTTCTATGACATCTTCTTATGTTATGCTGGGAATCAGCAAAGAGATTTGATATGTAAAAACTGTCACAGATATTAAATGTAGAAAGAAGCACCATCCAGCTTTTAAAGAAGTCCCATATGTGGCGCTGTGCTGTGAAGTGTTTTGAGAAACTGTTGCAGCTGTCTCTGCATTAACCTGATCATTCACTGGGTACCTTGACTTTCGGCTGACAACTACCTTTGTTTGTTCATGGTTGGATTTGACTTGTCTAAATGTTAAGCATCTAACATATAGTCAGCTAGCCTAAGCCTACTCTTTGGGCTACCCCTGAATGGAGAGAAGAATACATGGAAAGAGAGAAGAATCCCTATTCGGACTGTTCCTCTTGAGGGGGAAGAATCCAGCATTCCTGAGCACAGAGGAATCTTAAAGGATGAGTTTAACTTCGAGTGCGAGAGACCTTAACATTAGCCACCAACTCTGGGATCAGAAATCGTGCTTTTACATGTCTATTTCAGAAAAAAACCTTGTGCTTTTCAAGTGCAGAGTTTTTGGGAGACACAGTAAGAAAATTTTTACACTTTTCAACCAATGTCCTATGTTCTGCTGTAGGATACCAGCAACACAGCTTGATCCTACCCAAAGTGTGTTGAGGCCCTCTCCTGTTTAACACATCTTTTTGCACAACTTTGCAAGCAGCACCTGAGTGCTGTAGCACTGGTAGGAATTTACATGGCCTGTATGGAAACAAGGAATGTGTCACATGAAGTTACAGGGAAAACTTAAACAAAAGCTCAGGCTTGAAAAGCCAGAAAATAAAACCTTTTAATTGGCTCTGGCCTGTTGAAGACTGTAAGGTTAGAAAATGTTTGGCCATAATGGTACATGGCTTTCTTCTTATAGTCTAAAAATATTAAAAAAAAAAAAGAAGAGAAAGAAAAAGCAGCAGAGCTCCTTCCAAGCCCAGTAGGATAGTGGTGGGGAGGATATTTTCCCTGCTGATGTTCAGATACACTTCCTGGCACTACACCCTGCAATTTAATTTAGTGTAAAACTGTGCCTTAAAGTGTCAGTCAATCTCTAAATAAAGACTAGGGGATATGGTTTTGTAGCAGCACTGAAAGTTAGCTTCTTTCTTTCTTTCTTTCTTTTCTTTCTTTCTTTCTTTTCTTTCTTTCTTTCTTTCTTTCTTTCTTTCTTTCTTTCTTTCTTTCTTTCTTTCTTTCTTTCTTTCTTTCTTTCTTTCTTTCTTTCTCTTTCTTTCTTTCTCTCTTTCTCTCTCTCTTTCTCTCTTTCTTTCTCTCTCTCTTTCTCTCTTTCTTTCTGTGAGTCTGTCTGTCTGTCTGTCTGTCTTCTTCATACTGAATGCAGAAAGGAAAAGGCAGGCAGATGCATGTCATAAATAAACCCAAAGCGAACAAAGAACAGATGTCCTGGGGAACTTGCTGTCTCAGTATTTGGAGCACAAAGAAATGAAGTAAGCACAGCCCTCCATAGAGGAAGTCCTTCACTTCCTCAAGAAGTTTGAACACGCCAAGAAAGCAAAACAATTTCACAAGGCCAGAGTATAAAGGCTTCTAATCCCATGAAAGTAGTATATGCTGTGTCGCAAATCCAGAGTCAACAGAGCTTTCCTTTAACACAGGTACAGCAAAGTTAAATCACAGGCCTAATACCGATAAGGTTGTTATCACTTAGGAATTCCATTAGAAAGTGTTGGGGAGCAGGGGGAATTGCAGGAATAAAGCAGAGATTAGAAAAAATTACCTTGGTCTCTCTTTTTTTTCTCCCTTAGCTAATTCAATGCATTATAGCATAGATGGATCTTAACATTCTTCAGACATGAGTAACAACAGCATGAGCACAAGGAAATCTCATAAGAATTTTAGAGCGCTGTCTGCTTTAAAAACTCTGATTCATGCTAATTCATGCATTGTAAAAAAACAAAAACAGCATGAAAAAATATGCAGAACTCACCATACATTACAAAGAAAGGTTGGTAGGATCTGCTTTATTTACTCTGCCTTAATTGCAATTGTTTTATTTCCCCTTCAGCAAATCCCCTACAAACAGACCTGTGAATGAATGCAGCAGTAGGGATGCAGAGCAGAGCCAGACATCTCTCTGCTCCTGGGGCTGCTGCCACTTGGCACAGGGGCTGTAGGCCGTCAGCAGCAGAACAATGACAAGACAACAGCTGGGGAGGGAGAAAGTTAGAGGGAGAAACTACTCTGAGTGCCGCTGCTCTGGCCACGAATATTTACTGATAAGTGCTGCTGATGTGATGATAGTCTAGGAACATAAGTAAGGAAGAATCTGACAGAGATATAATATCTTTTATTAGTTCTAACCACTGGAGAAAAATATAAAAACAAAACTTCATGACCTAAAGCTGAGCCACTATATCTGGAAGTTTTCTATTTTTTTTCAGCCATATCAGTGTGTCTAAATAAAAGCAATTGCATCTCCCTGCAGCTCTTGGTTCAGATGTATTTCCAGACCAGTGTTTTCCATTATCAAATTTCTAATACATCCTTCCAGAAAGCTAATGGAAAAATAAAAATTAAGAAGCCGCCAGTCACAAGTTGAAGGGAGATGTAAAATAAATAGACTGGAAAGTTGTTATAAGCCTAAGAAACACATGGTTCTTGCCCATTGCAGTTTTTGGACTCAGGTATACACCTGTTTTGACAGCTCTCAGTTTTAGCTTGTGCTGAGGAAAAGAAGAAGCAGGGAGGCGGTAGCTGGAGTTCTCTGCTTACCTGTTGTGATGTCACTGCAATTGACAGATTGGAATGCAGACAGAACCACATCCCACTTCCAACTATGATGGAAGACAGACAGAAAAGATGGTAAGGACATAGAATGTCCAATCCTCAGCAGAACCATGAGTCCTTGAGGTGTGAGACTGGTGTCAGTGCTACAAGCAGCATCTTCTCTTGCACCACATGTAGGGTCTCTGTTCTTATTTTCACTAAACTGACGCTCTGACTTGTCACCACATCCCACTTTTGATCTTTTCTTTTTCTTGTCTCCCCTCTCCATCTGTTTCTGTGCTCCTTTGCAGTTCCTTACCCTGCTGTAGAAGCCCTTGTCCAGCTCTGCTCTTTTTCCTCTTCCTCTTCCTGGGCACATCCTGCCTGGAGTCTTGTTAGCTCCTGCTCCAGTCAGCTGAGACAAAAACCTGTTGGGCCCATCCAGAGCTTCTTCTCCACCAGCATGGCAGCAAACTGTTCTCAAGGCACTGCTGTTGTGACAGGGGATGGGGAAGGTTGGCTTGGCTTCTCATCTGCATGGATGGCTCTTCCTAGCCCCAGTCCTGCTTACCCCTCAATCTGTGCATCACCAGTAGTGGTGGGAGGCTGCAACCAGCAGAAAATATTAAACTACAAACACCTACTTCCAACAGGACATTTTTTTCCCACACAGCCCAAATTTTCTCACAAACAAAAGGTCTCCCACATCCTCACATCACTGTGAGCAGGGAGCAGTGTGCTGCAGCAGAGGGGAGAAATGGGGGATCACAGGGACAAATTAATCCCTCTGAGTACAGGAGCAACACAAGAGGCAGGAACATGCCTCAGTTTTGTAATATACCCAAGGAGAAACTCAGGAACCATGGCATTCTGAAAGATCACATCTGTATGACCCCTTTTTTCCCTTATTCAAATCTCTGTATCATCTTTTTCCCATACACATACGTCTTCTTATGTATTGTCACACAGCTGAAATATCAGTATTTACCCTACAAATGCCACAGATAAAAGCTACAAATACTGTTTATTAGAGCATGTTTTTATTTCTTCCAGTAGAATTTAAACATTTTTCTGCAGTTAGATTTCAAAGGGTTAACTTACTAGGATATATAAAAAAATAAAATAAAATCTTACAGCTCCTGAGATAGTATCAGCCCATTAAACATAGGTAAGAATATGAGAGGGAAAGAGAAGGGAATAGATATTATATATGTAAGGAAAATTAAAACTCAGGATGTTGGGCGTGGGGGGAATGTGCTTTGAAGTACAAAAGTTCCATTGTTAATGTGGGACAAAACCTCCCCAGTATGGGACAGAGATAAAAAGGAGGGAGTTTCTAACAGATCAAGGTCAACCAAGATATATGAATAACATAAATGCTATTAATCTCGTACAGCATGAATCAGAGAATTGCAGCAGGGTATAGCTGTGTGGCAGAGTTCATGGCATGAGTGTTTTATGCCACTTTGTATTAGATAATGAGCGTATTCATCACAGACTCCTACACATCATCCAAACTGGCAGAGAAGGAGCTTAAAGAAGCTTGAGAGAACAAATCAAAGAGCTCGATCTAAAGCTCAGAAAGGTAATAGGGATGTTCAAATACTGCTCAAGTTTATATATTTGCAGGCATTCATACAATCTGACTCTGCAGGAAATAGCGTGAGAAAACTTAGTTGGACAGCTTGCTGCTTATTGCTGCATATTATTTATGATACTGCCTCTGTCATAACAGCTGATTTTACCAACTAGAAAAAAACATAGAGCTATGCAGGAAAAGACTACACCAGAAAAAGTCTTTCTTGCCCTCCCCTTTTTTTTTTTTCCCTAGGTTTTCATGGCTGCATATTCAGAGACACAAAGAGAATCAATTTTCATCTTGGAGGGCTTAATCTAAACGTTGTTGGGAAGCAAGAGACTGAGCCATAATGGAGTCAAAAAGTACATAACCAGATGTAATTCTGATTTCACATGTTGCATTTGCACACATTTTAGTCTACTGAAATTCCAGAGACACATGTGTTCCACAGGAGAAGCTTAAGGAAAAATTTATCTTGGGGAGGAATGAAATGAAAATGTATACATGTGTGTATATAATTTTGACAAAAATATGCAACCAGATTGTTTACAGTGGTTTGCACTTCCATGTATTTATTCCAAATAAACATTTTAATTCAATGACATGGCACTATGTAGCATGGTTTTCCTGATTGTTATGCTTTCAGTTTTTTTTTTAAAAAGCTGAAATACAGTTGGGACCAAATTAAAATTCCAAAACTGACTAATTCTTTTTCCCTGAGGTTAGCAGGGCTTTCTCAGCATGAACCTAGACTTGCATTCAATTCTACATTCTGGTGCCATGTAATCAATGGAAAAGGGCAAGCCCCATAATGGGGCCAGCTCTCCACAATGAGCACATCCAAACTTAAAAAAGAGGGCCTGGTTGTTTGTATGCAGTAGCATCTAGAGGAGGTGCTGCATTTGGAGCTTTTCTGCAGTATATATGCATATATATATATATATATACGCATATATATACACACATATATAAATACATATTGTGTGTGTACATGTGCACTACACAAGCATTGCATTGTACATATACATTCATACAATATAAACTGCTTCTCTACCTGATCTTTAGGAGATATATTTCTTGAGCTTAGCGAAGGGAAGTTGGAGCAGGAGAGAAGGGGAATATAGAGAGAATAAAGGGCTGGAATGGTTCAAGGTAAACCACTCCTCGGTGAATATCTGAAGACTGCTCAAAGGCAATGCCAGTACTATTATGAAAAATACTTCCAGCTAACTTACATAATGGTCTTGAGCTGGTCAGGAAGAATCATGGAAGATCAGAGGAAAAGCAGCAGATTGGTTTCAAAACGGTCAGCAGAGTCACCAATTTGTGTAGGGAAAATCAGATGAAGGCATAGAGCAAGATTTAAACCACTGAATTCTCCTTGTTGCTACTTATATCCAAGTAGCCAAAGGATCCTGAAAGCCTATAGTGGAGAGCAGCACAAAAACCTGAGCATCCTAACTCCCCTCCAACCTCTTTGGTGAGCCTGGGAGCTTCCAGAGCTCCTTGTCTCAAGCACACTCCTCTCTCTGAAAAGGCACTCATCTTCCAAACAGTCTCTGCAAGCTCCTGCTTCATGTCTGGCAGACCTTGTCTATATTCCTGAATATAACAGACCTCTGCCTCTTGAAATAGATGTTTGCTGCATCCAAGGTCTCTTCTAGGCATAGCTCTGGTGCCCTATGTGCACAATATCCCTGGAGGCGGCTTTTCAGGCTTCACCTACAAGCCTATCTAAAGAAAATACAAAGTACAAAGAAGTGCCTCAACACTGGACTGCCTTGCCCCCAGGCACCTTACCTGGCAGGATGGGAGTTGGAGGAGATGGAGGAGTTAGGGGCAGAGGAAACTACTCTACAGGTTCATCGTCAGGGCATTAAGCTGAGAAGGGGGAATCAGAAATATCAGACTCAGCTTCCACAGTTTTTTACTCAGTGCATGTCTTAGATAAGACCCATCCCCGGCCTCCTTCCACTTCCCAAAATTTGCCAGCTACACCAAACAGGTACCCCCAGGCTGCTCTAGTAAGGGGAAACTGAGGCAGCCTCAATTTCTGTAGAGGGAGGAAGCACTCTGTGAGACGAAGTACCAGAAATGACACATTCCCATGAATAACTGAAGAGTGTTGGGAGCACCTTCTTTCCAGATATGGAGAATTAAAATATGAGTGCTTCACTTCTGACAGCAGCCCCACAAAGCTGGGAAGGCAGCAGAGGGCAGTTCAACCTTTGCTCCTAACCCCACCAATACAGACAGTCAGTCAGGGTGTAAGAACAAATGAAAAAAAAGGTAATATTCATAGCTGCATATTTATGGAATTGTGGCTGTAACATCTGGGGGTTTTTTCAGCATAATTGCTACATTCCATTTGTTTGGATTTGTGAGATGAAAAAGCACCTCCCAGAAGCTTTTATCTCACAGTTAAATATAGTGGTGAAGCAGTTAACATAGTTTTATGCATCACCGTGTTGGCATGGGGGTTTTATCTTTTATTGGCACCGTTTTATCCCTGGAGACAATAGGAGACTGTTCTCACTGTGTGTAAAAAGATCTTGTTCTGGCAAGTAGGGTTTTCCCAGTCAACTCCTCAGTAAGGGAGATATACCCCGTGTTGGGACTGGCCTGCTAAGTATCTCCTCACCACAGCAATCACTTTGCCATTAACTGCTCGCAAGGCTGCTGAAGCACTGAGCCTGTGCCTGCAACCAAAGGCAGGTGAGGTGGAAGGAGCACCAAATCCACAACCCTCTGCCATACTGTTACTACAAAGACAGGAGAAAAGAGATGATTGATCTTCTCTAGACATAACCTATACCGTAACTGCCAGAAACTACATGGTGAGAGGAAAATATATGTGCTTAGAAGTCATGTTCTTTGCCAAAAACCACAAAATCCATATGAAAACAAAGGTTCTGATTCCATGCTTTGGGTGCCTTTGTGTGCCCCTACATAAAAGCTGTACAGTATTTTCTTTTTTTATTCATCTCTTCCTGGTTGTATAAATAGTGCAATATGCAATTACAGCAGTCAGAGGCATTAAGGATAAGAAGGTATTTACATCAGAGATGTACATGAGATTATGTGAGAATGGTAAACTTTTATCTCCATCTCTAAATAAATATTATGTTTCATCCACACCCAAAGTCTTGAAAGAAAGCTGTTTTAGAGTAAACAATTAACTTCCTGGCCAGTTGTTCAATTTTTTTGATGATTTGTTGCTGAGAAATCCAGATTCTGTATGGTAGAATATACCCTTTAAATATTGATCAGCCAGATAATTCATCCCAAAATCACCCAGACATTGGAGTTTATTTGCAGTCATACCACAACATTTAGCTAGCCTGGTATTTTAGTTCTCATTTTCAGAGGCTATAAAGTGATTTGGTTGCTACCAGGTTTGTCAGCAATTAGGAATACAGGCACAAGCGATAGCAGCCTCTGCTGTATATTTCATGAGTGCTCACAGCTCAATCCTTCTGCAAAACATGTCTCAGATCTCAGATTACATTGGAAAATAAAGTCTCTAGCAGTTGGAGCTGCAGTCAGCTTTCAAAATGTTTACCAAGTGTAAGGCACTGCAAAAGTGATTACAAACCCATCCAAACCCCCAGGCTCTGCAATGATATGAACCTCCCAGAAGGTCAGAGATGAACTGAGATCCTATAGCCATGACTATTTTCCAGATGAATTGAAATTCATCATGTTGTGGCAGACAAAAAATGAAAAGCTATCTCCTTGCCCTGCAGGGATCAACCTGCAGCTGCATTTCCCTTGCTGCCTTTTCTCTGCAAGGCCCAGTGAGCTACAGATGTGTCAATAAATTCCTTGGGTTTTTTCATTTTACTCAAGTCTTGGAAGTAAACCACTGAAAAAATTTAAAAGGCATTTTTTTCTGGTGCAAAATGGGACTTGAAGAGCAGTGTCCTCCATAACACTAAATCAAATCAACTGAGCTGTTTCGGGGCAAATGAAATGTTCAGGTGGCTGCGGTTCAGCATCATTTGCAAAATGAAGGCAATAGTGATTTTATTCAACAGCTCACAGGCAGAATTTGGGAGATACTGATTTGGGATGTGGAATTCTCAGCAGTCATCTCTTGGGAGAGGATCCTGCCTGCCCTGACAAAGCAGCCTTGCTCTGCCAAGCTCTGTTCTTGGAGCTGTTCCACTCCTTTGTATAAAGTAATTACTTAAATATACATTGAACAAAGAGAGAGGGAAATTACTTTAAGATCTATCAGTTAGGGAACTGTGCTGGAAGGTAAAGCAATCCAATAAATAATTCATTAATGATGTTGCTATTTCAGTGACCTAATAAATTTTTATTGGGAAAGGACAAAGTCATAATCACAGATTGGGAAAAGAGTCCCCAGACAACTTATCACTTGGGGATGCTGTTTGGTGTGGGATAATTGTCATGTTTCAAATGGATATGGATTTAAAAATTCCCTGCATGCAAAATGAGAATTGAAGCCTCCCAAGGCAGGTGCTCTAGTGACACAATTTATGGACAAAAGGGGAAGTGGAGTTTGCTCGTTTCAGAGCCTTGAGAAGGTTCACATCATAAAAGAAAAGAATTGCAACTAAGGCTTTTAAGGAACTCAAGTCAGACCACATCTTTAATAAATTAAAAAACTTAGGGCTGAACTGCAGAGTTCCTGAGATAATTGTTTTAAAAGTATCCTTCCTGCTTTACTTGGAGGCTCTGGACTCGAGTCAGGGTGCCTCTGGGTCCCACCAATGTCTGTTATCGCTCCTTTGCTTGCTGGCACCGCAGCCCAGGAGGAGCTAGAGGTACCAGCTGTGGAGACAGATGGCCTAAGAGCAACTTAGATGCCACAAAAACTAATAATAAACTCCCACATTTCTTGATAAAAGGAAAGAAGAAGATCAAGACGCTTGACAGTGCCACATTATAGGCCCCAAGTATTGCTGAAACAGGAACTGGGAATTGCAGCTTAATAAACCGAGTTATTAAGTGTTTATTATATGAGGAGTAATGACCATGTCTGTGAAGGAACTTTGTGCCCATAATATTTTCAGCTTTGAAGCACAGTAAAGAAAAAGGTAGGCTAGCTATGAAAGGTAAGCTAATGTGACACAAAGCATGTTGTTCGAGGATATAGACACTTGTGCTGCACAAAGAGGTGACACAGTACCCAGAGGAGAGCACCTTGTCTCACCTCTTCCTGGTCATAGAAAGTCTCCCTCTGCCTTCTAGAGCTGAAAACTTTGCCATCTGTTCTCACTTGAGAAAAATTCTCATTTTATCTTTTCCATTTATTTCAAGTTGTTTTTAAAAAGGAGAGGTTTAAAATGCAGGCTGTGCAATAGCATATGATACAGTTAATTTCTCTCACCATCTAATGTTAACACCATATGGAAACTGGTCTGAGCTGCCAAGGACATAAATCTATCCTTGCCTTCCGGTTTGTTCACCAAATCTCAATTTTTTATGACTGCACATTCCTCCACAGGACTTCACCAAAACACCTGGTGGGGACCTTCCACAGGAATGAGTCTCACTCTTCTCAGAGAAGAAACTCCCCTTCCACCCACCCCAAGAAAACAGCCCATTTCTCACCAATTTCCTTTCCCCCAAATCCAGATTCCCATTTCAATTGATAAAGCACATTCCATTAATAAAATTGATTCATGCTTAGAGTGTTATACAAACATCTACAATTTTTTTTTAATGTTGTTCAACTTGTGGGTGACTTCAGAGCTCCTGATGGCTAGGGACATTAGCATCAGCAGGAGCAAAACTGATGGCATTTATTGTAGGTAGGTATTGTGCCAGCTTCCTCACCATTTTGCCAGCTGACCTCACTCCTGACCCACCAGCTGGCTGCTGTTCCCTTCCCATGCCAAACTATGCAGCAGTTTTGAGATGCATACAAAGAAACTATCCAACACATTGAATTAACTAATGTCTGAATCCAAGTTCCAGGACGAAGATATTTACACAAACCTTGAATTTCATTGCAACTAAATTTTGGCATTTCAAGAACACTTATTCAACTGGATACCACTCTTGTACCTTTTATTAGTTATCGTAGAGAAATAGCAGGTGAAATATTGGGACATAAACTATAACAACAATTTTATACAGAGTTGCAAATGGGCCTAAAGTGCAGCTCACTGGAAAACCATAGGAAAAGTGAGCAATGCTGCAGACATGAAATGGGCATTTTTCTTTCACTTTCCAAGTACAACTTCAAGACAAACATGGATGTTTTTGTCCTTCTCCCTGTACACAGCATTAAACGGTGCATTCTTAGGTACCATACACATGAAAGATGGACTCTGCTTGAAATCAACATGTGCATCTGGTCTCTCACAAAGCCTGTATATAAGCATTAAAATGGAATCAAATCTGAGATGTGAAACCCACATCTGCCTCAGGTGAAACCAGATGTTAATTGATGCTTGCTTATTCTGCTCTTTATGTATCCTGTCTCTTTACAACCATGTAATGTACATATTTCATCTTCATTGTAGCAGTATAAATATCTTTCAGGTCTGTCAGAGATGAAGGACTAAGCTGTCATCAGTACAGTCCATGAGCTCCTTTCTGTTAAAGCAAAAGTTAAGTAATTAAAGTTAACTGGTGGCAATTTCTTAAAAAGTCTTTGCTAACTCTCTGTGGGACAAATATGACCAGAGTTGGCCACAGAAGTTAACTCAGGACTATTTTCAAAGAGAATACCTGGCTGTATAACCTTGAGGAAAAATTCTCTTTTTCAGTATTTACTGCAATAATCACATAATGAACTAGATTATTCATTATATAGGTCTTCTGCCATATTGTCTTGCATAGTACAAAGTCATCTGGATTTCAAAGAATGTGTAATATTACGTCTTCACTTTTTCAATTGCTTTTGTTAATTATTTTGATCTGGGCTTGGAGCTTCTCCCTCAGTTCTAAATCTTAATCCCATTTTCTGGAATACATTAAGCCTAAAGAATATCAATGTGCCAAAAGTATTATTTCAAAGAAGCATCCTTTCTTTTTATGGAGAAATTAATTCAGAGCTCCTTATGGAGGAGGAAGATGTTATGCCCCATCCAGACAGATGCTGAGGTGTCTCCTTGGAAATCATGACACATCAGATCCAAATCCATTGGTCTTTTGGTGCTCAGAGGCACTACACCTTTCACAAGCAGTGAAAGAAAAGACGCTGTACGCCGCAAACCCTATTTTATCGCTATGTCAACAACAGTGTGGGCCCCAGCATTTAGCAAGAGCTGTTTGCATTGGACCTGAGAAGTCTCTCACCAGCTGGGGCAGACAGCACACACCACCAGTTTCACAACAAGGTCCCTATTTGTTTTGGTGTTGATACAGCAAGGTGTAGAAATGCAATATCCAGTTGCTATATTTCTCAGCTGATGAGTTTGGGTCAAGCTCTTGCCACCTCAGACAGGCCCCATGGAGAGGGGATGGGGAGGAGTGGGTGGCCGTGGGCAGAGAGCATGAGGAGGTCCCTCCCATCCACACTGTTTGCCAATGTGGTAAGGAGTCTCACAAATAGATCACTCATTAAAAGCTTATATAGCTGAATTCAGGAAGTCTCCTTTCAGTAGAACAGTGCTAAAGGGGAAAAAAAGAAAAAAAAATATTTTATTGAGCCTCCTGGGTGGGCACAACTACCAGAGCTGAAGGCAAAGCACAGGTGAAGCGTTACCTTTCAGATACAGATCCAGCCCCTCAGAGAGCAACCAGTTATCCTTTATGCTTATGGCAACAGCTTTGCCGCCTTTTCCATATCTCTTTACAGAAATCCAAAGGAGGAAAACAAAACTAAAATATTAAATGAGTCACATTTTCTGTGTTTGTTCTGTAACCAAAGACAGTGATCGAGATTTAAAAAAAATCAGATGAAACCCCAGTCCTAGAAAGAGAGGCCTCTCTTTTAAACTCCCTCACTCTTCAAGAGCAAGGGGACCACCTATAAACACCAAGTCAAGATTATATGGTAACATTGGCAGGATTTGAGGCCTTACAGCTTGTGAAATTATGAAGTGTGGTCTCTCTGTGGGGGCAGGGCAAGGCACATCTTCCTTTCATAGTTTGACCCGAGGATATTTTCTGACCTCGCTGCGACTCCCTTCCTATGTATGGAAACTGGCCTGCCAGAAGATGGTACATGGATTGGAGGTGGGAATGGGGAGGCACTCCTGAGTCATGTGGGATAACAATTAAGTATTAATGTGTTCTACTGTCTTAGAAGTCTTGGAACCATTGAGCATATATGCTCATATTCAAAAATGGGACCATATATGAAGCATGGATGAAGTCAGTCTGCTGCAGGTCTGCTAAATCTGTGCAGATGCAAGCCATTCTGCACCACTGGTGTGGGTGTCAAGGATTCCTTTCTGCAGTTGCTGTGTACTGAATTTCCCAGGCTGCCTCTGAAAATCAGCTTAATTCATGTCATTGCAAGTCCCTAAGCCCCATCTAGAAGGCATTGTCTAGCTCCAGAGCAGCACTCCTGCAGGAAGATTGTTATTCTTCACGTCAAGTGTCTAGTAAGACTCAGAACTGGTAGAGCTCTCGCTGTCACAGGAGAAGGACTGAAGAATCAAATGGAGCCGCAGGCCTCAGAGCACTTGGCTAAACTCTCAAAATCACTCAAGTAGCAATTAATCCCAAAATAACAGCTAGAAAGACTGTTCATAAACTGAATAAATGAGCTGGGAATATGACAAATTTTGACTAGTAGCTTGCTGTCTGGCACTCTTAACACACCTTGCCAACTCTATCATGAAAACATACAGCCTCCACAAACCATACCAAAAAGGAGCCTGGCCATGTAAATTGGTTTCATTGGTCTTTGTAAAGAATTTAGGCACTTTAATCACAACAAATACCAAAATACTGGGGGAACTAGCCCCACAGCAAAGTGGTATTTTTTGTGAAAAAAAAATTCAACATCTCCATACTTGCTTCACTATGTCCTGACAGTTCTTTGATCAGAAGAGAGCGAACAGCTGATCCCTATTTGCTTATGAAACGAAGTTTGTAGGAAAGCAGAATTTCAAAAAGTCCTAACCATTACATTTGAAACACCACAGACTGAAGTCTATTGACAAATACAAGGCAGGATACGGGGGGATCCCATGGGACTGGCAACTCTGGATGTTGTGGTATCCTCAGCCACAGGACAGATATTCCTAAAGGGCAGGAACACTGGAAGCTGGAGAAAATTGCACAACTGAATTTCAAAGAAAGAAAAGCAATTTTCCTATAAATTAAGAACTCTTCAGCAAGTTCCAGTGTGACCAGTTGTATTCTTAGAACCTGCAGGGCACATTTTTTCAAAAGGTACTGAAAGGTGCAGTTTGCAGTCCCAATACTTTTCAACACTGATTCCATTGACTTCATTTTGGACATATGGCTATGGGTGGAAAAAAACATCATTTGAAGATGCATTTCCTGGTCTGACTACAGAGTAATCCTTGGTGACTAGCTTAGACAAAACGGCAAATAAATGCAAACCTTTGGGTAAATGATATTAGATGACAAGTCCTGCAGCAAGTGATCCAGGTACTTAAACCTAGTGTTATTCTGAAATAGGAATCACAGGAGAATATCCAGATGCCATGTATTGAGGAAGAGGCCTTATGGAGGAGACAATTTTAGACACGATTCAGAGAACTCAAAGCATCCACTGCTCTGAGTGTTCTGATGCTTAAACAAGCTGGCAGGAAATAGTG
This sequence comes from Calyptomena viridis, assembly GCA_013390005.1. Classification (NCBI taxonomy): domain Eukaryota; kingdom Metazoa; phylum Chordata; class Aves; order Passeriformes; family Eurylaimidae; genus Calyptomena; species Calyptomena viridis. The sequence goes on from WEIV01023342.1 coordinate 30,540, forward strand.
GAAGATCCACCATCCCTTTTCGTGTTGGAAATGTGAGCAATTCGTTAGAGATTGGACACTCTTTCTCTCAAAATGCTTTCTCCCCTCTGTCACTTGACAGCAGAGCAGTTTGCAGGGCTGCCTAATAACTTAGAGATTTGGGTTATATCCGTCCTCATACCAGGAGGTATGAGGTCTCACCTGTTAGCAGAGAGCTTGGAGCTCCAGGGTGCTGTGGAAGGAGGCACTGCGCACATCCCTCACCAAAACTTGGTCAGCGAGTGAATGAGGATAATAAAACACTGTGACAAGTCACCCAGGAGATGTGGGAAATCATTGTGCTCTGGAGTTTTTAAGACCCATCTGACAAAGTCTTAAGCAATGTAGTTTCAATTCAGCACTGGCCCTGCTCTGAACAGAAGCTTGCACCAGATGACCTCCTGTGGTCCCCTCCAATGCAAATGACTGATTGTGCAGTGAGTGTGGAAACTCTTGCTCCAAAGGAAAGCAGGTAAGAAGCTGTCCAACCTTGTAACCTAGCTATAGCTCTCACATAGGAGCTGGGATACTTGGGAAAGGTGATCTTTATTTATGCTATATACATATATATATATAAAATAAGCATGAATTCACCACAAAGAAAAGATGCCTCTGTATAGCTGAGAGTTACCCATATGGTATTTCTCATTTGAAGTGCAAATAACTAGGAGTACAAATACCACTGGATTGCATTCTATGAATTTCACAAGCCTCAAGTCTGGATTAAATCACAAATATGAGCTGTTTAATCACTTTCGTAACACAGATGCTCTATAATTAGAAGCTCTAAAAAAGATGGCCAGTGGAACTATGGTAAACACTGCACAAAGGATTAGCACAGGTGTCAAAAATAGAACAAGAAAATATCCAAGGAAATAAAGATGCAAAAATCACTATTGTCACTACAATTAACAGTTTAGGGCTGAGATGCAGAAGTAATAAATGGTCTGCTGAAACTTCTAAAGCAAATCAAAAGCAAACATGACCAGATTTTTAAATTTTTTCTAAAAGACCCACACATGCTACCTTTTCTCTTGATACCATATCTGAAATGTACACTGCATGAATATAAAATACAGTAGGTCACTTTACAGGCATGACCACAGACAGAGATCAAATTCTATATATAGTACTATATACAGCACAGGCACCACCATGAGCAAGACTTCATAAAAGCTGCAAGGAAATAACATAAAAAAATGCAGAGTGACAACATGTATGAACAGTTTGTTGTAAGAAACCTTTAAAAGTTATCTAATCCAACCACCCTGCAGTAAGCAGAGAAATCTGCAAATAGATCAGCTTTCTCAGAGCCCTGTCCCACCTGGCCTTGAATGTTTCCATATATGAGGCACCTACCACCTCTCCAGGAAACCTGTTCTAGTACTTCACCATCTTCAAAATAAAAAACTTCTTCCTTATATCTAGTCTAAATCTAATCTCTTTCAATTTAAAACCACTACCCCTTCTCCTGTCACAACAGGCCTTTCTAAAAGTTTTGTTCCACATCTTTCCTGTAGGCCCCTTTAGGTACTGGAAGGCCACTACAAGGTCTCCCTGAAGCCTTCTCCAGGCTGAACCACAATTCTCCCAGCATTTCTTCACAGTAGAGAGGCTCCATCCTTCTAATCATCTTGGTGGCCCTCCTCTGGACTCGCTCCAACAGATCAATAGCCTTCCTGAGCTGCGGACCCCAGAGCTGGACGCAGCACTCCAGGTGAGGTCTCACCAGAGTGGAGTAGAAGGGCAGAATCACCTCCCTTGACCTGCTGCCCACACAATTGGCTTTCTGGGCTGCAAGTGTGCAGTGCCGGGTCATGTCCTGCCTCTCATCCACCAGTACCCCTAAGTCATTTTCAGCAGGGCTGTTCTCAATTCCTTCGCTCCTCAGTCTGTATTGAATACCAGGAGTTGTCCCAATCTTGTACAGGATCTTGTACAGTTACTTGACATTTTGAAAGTAAAAAGCAAATAAAGAACAATGTCTCTTCCCATATTATTAAGTTATTCATTTTTATATTTCATAATTAACTTCTTGCATTACACATTTTGAAGAGAATTGAGGTAGACAAGAATTATGTTATTGTCTTGCATTGCACATACTTATCAGATTCAACATATATACTCAGTCTTAAGAACTGTACAGGCTTCATGACATCCCACTGAAGAGTCTGATCATGAAGGTAAAACACTTTACCCAAGACATTTCTCAGAAAACAGCAAGTGCACAAAATTTCAAGTTAATTATTATCATAGAACAGATACCTTCCTCAACTTAAAAATCATTATTTTTCTTTGTAAGGACTTTTTATGTCATGGAATAGATATGTGCTAACTGTAGGAAGATTCCAAATACAAATTCAGCTGTGGGAGCAAAACTGGAAGGACATTTTCTTCTGCTGAGTTTTTATTAAAGTCAATGATCTGCAAGGCAAGATTTTGCAGAACTAAAGTTACTTTTTCACAAACAGCAAGAATGAAAAGCAAAAAAAGCTGACAGATTTATTTGTGGGTGTGGGAGTAGGCTTTTGTTTTGTTTTATATATAATGACTTTGGCTTTGTTTTATTTCTTGGATATACCTCCTTGATCAATTTGATTCTTAAATTCTTGTTGCTCTTGAAACCTCCCCAAGTAATTTTCAGGTTCACAGTTTAAAGATGCAGGACTCTCTAAAAACAAGCAAATTAAGTGACTCAGCCTTTGAGAACCGCAACATTCACCATTTAGGTGTCTACATTGTTCATTCACATTAAATGTGAAAATCAGTTAGAAGCAAGTAAAAAAGTACTCCAACATAAAAATTTTAACATGGTACTTGAAATTTTTCACTCAGTGAAGAATGTATTATATTAGACACTATTCGTAAGAACTATTATTGTTCTGGTCTATGATACCCCTACAGCTGTTGCTGTTATTGGATAGATAACATTCCTAGTAAGCAGCAGTTTCTCTTTACAAAGTGTAAATTTTATGAGTAAAAGAGTAATTCCTAAGCAGTCAGTCACAAATCTTAGTAACCCCTTTGCACAGGGTAGTTATAGAGTGGTCCGCTCAGGATCAGGAACAAGTGTTAATGAATGCATCACATTCACCTATGAAATCTTAAAGAGCACGTTGGGAGGGAACACACCCCTTTCAACCCTGAACTTCAGGAGGTACTACAGTAAGCAAAAGGGCAAAAAAAGGTACTCAGCACCATAAGTTGACAACACTGATTTATTCATTAATGCAAATTTCAGTGTTGAAAGAGTTGAGAAGGATGCACATGCCATGGAGATTACAGGACAAAACTGCAGACTGCATTCTTGCTGGCAAGGCAGGGAAACATTGAGAGACATTTCCTATAAGGCCAGCTAGGCTAACTGCTGGCCAAGCACCATAGTGGACAGCCAGTTGGGACCTCCCTCTCCCTGTCCAAGTGATGGAGAGTTTGCTACTTCAGTTGTCTTCAGTAAGAAAACTTAAGGGCCCTTTTGCAGAGATTACATAGGTACACAAAGTGGCTGGTCAGCTGGGCAAGAAGGGGGTGAACACTGCACCCAGATCTGCTCGTCATCTTGCCAGAAATATCTGCTATGTCAGCTGTTGCAAACCCAGAGTTAAAAGTCCAAGCAGTCCTCCTTCCCTTGTTTCTCTTGCTCTCTTACAGTGAATCTCAGCTGAATATGCATCAATCTCATCTTGAATTTATGATATATCCAGAACACACTGCATAACAGCACTCATCATCATTATGAAGGAGGAATTTGGTGGAGAACTGAGCCTAGTCGTACGCAACTTGCCAAGTTCAATATGTCATGTCAGCTTTCAGTCAGGATTCAGAAACATATTAACTCCTGAATGTGCAAACTTAAATTTTGATAACCACAGGACTATGCTGTCAGTGTTTTTTGCACTTAATATATGTCCACACTATGATGTATACCAGCAAAACTGGAAAGAGTACTGTGAGTTTACTACAAAAAAAAGAATAGCAAAAAACCAACAAACAAAACACCAAACCCCCCAAACCCTGACTTTTCAGAGGAAAAATTGCAGCACTTGAGAACCCAAAATACCATAAGACTACAACTGGTTGATGATAACTATTTACAATAGAAATTCCTTTTTTTGTTTAACCACAGCATCAGCCTATCCTCAAAGTAACAGCTTTTAAGTTGGGATCTGATTCATATTTCAGGTAGAAATGGCTTATTGATTTAATCTGCAGAAATTATTTCCATTGTTCAGTGTATACAGAGAAGTTACCTGATAGCACTATCTTCAGAAGTTCCTTGTTCAAGAGGTAAAGAAATAGATTTATTCCACCAAAACCAACTTGTCGCCCTTTAAGATGAAAATCCCTATAAAGACTTTCTATGAAAATTGCAAGAGAAAGTGTCAAATTAGAAGTCAGAGAATCAAAGAATAATAGAATCATATATGATTTGGGTTGGAAGGGACCTTAAAGATCATCTAATTTCAATGCTCCTGCCAGGGGCAGGGTCAACTTCCATTAGACCACATTGCTCAAAGTCCCATCCAACTCAGCCATGAACACTTCCAGGGATGGAGCATCCACAGCTTCTCTGGGCAACTTGTTCCAGTGCCTCACCACTCTCACACTAAAGAATTTCTTTCTAATATCTAATTGAAACCTGCTGTCTTTCAGTTTGAAGCCATTATCCCATGTCCTATTACTACATGCTCTTGTAAAAAGTACTCATCCAGCTCTCCTGTAGGTACACTTGAAGTAAGCAATGGTCTCGTGGGTGCTCATGCTACCAATTACATGATGATTAGTACTGGCTTTATTAAAGTAATACTTCCACCCTAAGACCTACAGACTTTGCTCAAATACCTGGACACAATACAACTAAGACTTCAGACCCCAGCAGAATGTTCTCACCAGCTATGTATAACAGAAGAAGTGGTATGACCAGTAATGCTACTGCCATTACATTAAACTACAAGACTCAGTTAATGAACGAACTCAAGTGAAGAACACTTTATAGTTATTTAACTCATAAAAAGTTTATAGCGGCAGGAGTTCTTGTTCAACGTGTAACTGGGCATTTGGAAGTCATGGGACTACAGCAACCTAGAAAATTAAGGATTGGCATCTGTGCAGCCATGTATAACAAAGAATCAATGGACAACTTCTCATATTACACCAAGGATGCCCCCTCAGTTTCTTTGACCACAAAAAAAATTAAGAATGAAGACTATGAGAACACTATGAGAAGACTATGAGAAAAACACAGGGATAACCATGACCATGTCTTACTATGAAAATACCAAATAATTTTAAAACTTTTTGAATAGCTACAATTCTGGTGTACACACTAAAAAAGGAACAATAGTTGGGAGCTGATGTTGTTTGCAATAGTTTTAAGCCTCACTGCATGACAATTTCCTCAGTTACAAAATATGTCACACCTAAAAATCCAGGAAAGCTGACTTTATTTCATTTGAAAAGAGAGGGGGACAAGAAGGGGAAGGCAATAATGTATCGGAGAAATGCTTCGAGATTATCTTAAAGGTCTTTTCCAACCTAAAGGGTTCTATGATTCTATGCAGACTCTTCAAGAGGCAAAGGAAAATATTCCCAAAATAAATCCTGCCACCATTTTAATTCCACTTGCATACACAATGCTTACATCTGGTGGATGGCATAGTCATGGATTTTAAGCATTTTCAATTGTCTGAAAGCTATTGATTTTAAAAGTTGGTGTTGCGGTTTATTTTATGGAAAACTTTTTTCCCCTTTGTTTACAAGCAGGGTGGCACATGGCAGGGCAGGGGGTGCAGGCCCAGCCCCTCCTCCCCTGCTGTCGCCGGCTCCACGCCCCAGGCAGGGCGGTGCCCAGCTGCTCCGTCCCCGGTGCTGCTGGGGAGCGGAGCCGCTGGCCCGCCCGCAGCACCACCGTGGTTGAGAGCAACTCGGGGTCAGCACAGAGGAGGGGGGACTCCCCCCCCCACCCCACGCTGTGGGGCTCGGTGCTGCTCACCGCGCCCATGGCTCCATGCCACCACCAGCCTCCCCGTCGCACTCGTCCTGCCGCTGCCATACCACCGGTGTTGGTGCCCCTGGCCGCCAGCCCTGCATTCACTGTCCCTCTCACAGGGTGGGCCATTCCATTCTGCCCGCCATGGCGCGCAGCGCGGTGCTGGCGTGCAGCAGCTCGCTCACCCTCGCAGTGCTTGGGAGTGCCATAGCCACGGCACAGGTGCTGCAGCCGCGGCATGGGTCCCACAGCTGCGGTCCCCTGGGCCGCTGCCAATGTGTTGGTGGGGCAGTGCAGGGTGCCCAGGTTGAGGGAGAGCAGTCGCCATGCTTGGACCAGAGCACATGGTGAAAGACAAAGAAACTTCCCGCTGTTTGGGACCGGAAGCAGGCAAGGGAGAAGATAAACCAATGGGACAAAAGGCTATGCCCTCCTGGGGCAGGAAAAGCATGGGGAAAAGGACATACATGCATGCATGGGACACGAGGAATTCTGGGCCAGGACAAAGGGTATAAAAACTGGTGAAGCCCAGATGCCATTGCTCTTTTCAGCTGCGCTGAGCTGCTGGACAGAATTGCTGCTCTTCAGGACCTTGACGACATCATCTTTGACCATATGCTGGCTAGACAGGGACCTAAGAGACTGTTCCCCGAATACCGTGGAACTCTGGCGTCAACTTGAATCCCTTCCTCATTTGGGCTAGAAAAACCTACCCTGCCTTTCCCTCTCTCTCTCCCTCTCTCTCTCTGTGGCATGGACTCTGGGGCCCCTTTCCCCCATCCCCATCAGGGTCACAGGAGCTGCAAAACCCAGTCCTACCCCCATGGGTCCCCAAAATCCCAGGGGTGGGAGCTAGCCCCTCTTCCCATCTCCACCAGTCTTCTCGGGGTCTCCAAGCCCAGTCCTGCCCCCGCAGGTCCCCAGATTCCAGGGGGGGAAGCCAATTCCAGTTTGCTCTCCTGAGGCTTATCTAGCCTCATTCTCTATCTCTAATTTTTTCTCTCTGTTCCCCAGGAAGTCCCTGTGGGAGCCCCTGTTTTCACTGACCCCCTCTTCCCTCCAACACCCCCTCTAGCCACCAGGAGTCATCACAGCTCTGAAACCCCTCCTTTACCCTTCACACCTGCTTGCAGACAGGCTTTGCTTCATGCCAAAAAGCTTGTGCATAGCCAGTGCTGTGCATAGCAGAGAAAGGAGAAATGATGCGGAACTGGAAAGCATATGCTAAGTAGAGAACATACAAATGGTAAATGTATACTCAGAACTATAAAGAAAAAAGATAAGGATCTCAGGATGGTGGAAAAGAACAATATACACAGGAGAAATAATACACTGAACTCCACTGTTTCTGGGCAGCTGTGCATATATGCTAATCATGTTTTACCATGATCAGGAATGTATTTATTCCTTACTGAGAGATATTTGTTTCCATACAAGAGGTTATTCACCTTCTCTTCAAAAGTCCAGGAAGTTATGTTCATTTCATGAGATAAACTTTTGTACTCAAGTCAACAATGCAAGCAACCACACAGGAGGGACTAATGCAGAGAATGATGGGAAAACATTCCCAAAAAGTGGAAGAAATTAAAAGGTTTCTGATGTCATGCTAACACATGAAAAAAAGCCGCTTTTCTCACCTGTTGTCACTGTTCAAAGGGAGGGAAGTGGATACAGAAAGCATAGTGTGTTAAAATCAGGTTAAAAGGTGTTTCAGGATGAGGACTGTCCATACTCTAGGTCAGACAGCAGTGTAGAAGCTTGGAGACAATCTCTGCTCTGTAAGAGGACTAGAAGTGCGAGTCATGGATCATTTCTGAAATATGCTAACAGAATCCCACAGGCTACCTGAATCACATTTAACATGTCAATCTTCCTGTAGTGTCTACATCAACAGAAGACGACAAAACTAGAACAATTATGATAACGCCAGCTGCTCAAATAAAATGGAATTTTCTCTCCCCACTTCTCCTCTTTCAGCTGTTTTTGCCCCAAGCTTCAAAGCCTTATTTATTTGCATTCATACAAGATCTGTTTACAGTCAACTTCACTGTGATACTGGAGCTTCTCCCCTGCCCCCCAAGACACAAAGAAAAGCTAGCCAGGTGTCTCTAAACCACAGAGCCAGCTGCTCCAAACCATGCTCACAGGAAATAGCAAGCAAAATATCCAGCATTTGACACATCTGGAACAGATTGCAGAGTCTTTGAAAATAGTGTCCCAGTTCCCTTCCTCCTGCTGATGAGATTTCAGGCTTCCAAACTGCTGCATCAACTATAAAGGATTAGATAACATGTACATTTTTAACCCCAGATATTCTTTCAGTCCAAATGACATATTTTCCAAGGTAGTACACAAAGTATCTGTATGAAGCTTAATGTAAAATGTAGTGCACCAAACAGAAATAATTCTATCACAAGTCTGCTACTTGATATAGGAAAACTGATATACTTGGAAGATAGCACAATTGATACTGGCAAGCATAGAAAATGAGGGGATATTGCATGCCTTGCCTGGTTGCATTAACTCTCCTAACAGTTTGTTCCCATAAAATATGAGATGAAAAAGAGAAGAGAGGATTGATTAGTACCTATTCTGCCAAGTAATTTATCTATAATTCCATGTTGACACAAATACTGCAGTGTGCATTTTTCAACATGAAGTACAAAAAAAACCCCAACAACCCAACAAAAAGCATTAAGTCTTAATTAGCAAAACAAAGCAATGCTTTATTATCCACTTCTTTTTCATCTGGACAGTGAATGCAAAAGAACTGAGAAACAAACAGAGAAGTTTAGAAGGAAATCCCAATAGAATACTGAACATAATACTTAACTTTCTTCTTTTCATAAAAAGCTGAGAAGTAGAGGTGCCCCTAAAGTTTTAGTCACTATCTGTATCTCTGAAAAATTAGGAAAATTAATAATGTGACCATTTACGTATGTATATTTTAAACATTCATTATAGATACAAAACTCAATACAGCACTAGCTTAACACAACATAAACCTCAGTTTTTAATGTTAGTAATAAAAAGGTAGAATTCTAATATAAAAAGAAAAACTGGAGGAAAGTATTTGTATATTTTTTTCCTCAAAGGTGCAACCAACAACCAATGTATTTTTGCAACTGAGATTCCAGTTGTACAAAGGACTGAGAGATGTATTCTCCCACTTAAGGAGAAATATCAATTTCACAAACTTTAAAAGAAACCACACATGCACAAACAGTAGACAGTACCCCTTAAAGAGATGATATTTATAAGAAAGTAACGGTATACCTTAAATGAATACCAGGAGAGGTGCAACGCACATTACCTACTTCCGGAACTTTAAAAGATGGGTTTTTTCCCCTTCATAGATTACTTCCCAAATTACCTTGCATTTAAACTATTTTATTCTTATGAAATTGCAAAGTATTTATTCTAAACAAGTATTGTAAGACAGCTATATGATTTTTTTTGAGAAGCCCTCAGTGGATGTTGTATTTATACTAAACTTAAGAATGCAAACCTTCAAAATTACATCTAATAGTAACTATATCCTTATTAGCCAATTGACAAAAAATATGTATATAGCTCTAAGATTAAACAAAATTTAGAGAATATGCTGTTACAAAATATATTTTGACATATTTCCTAAGAAGCAATTCCAACAGTCATTTATGCAGTTATTTACAGGGGACTCAAAGTGTATCAGTTTTAAGCAAACCAGTATATTGGTTTGAATTCAGTAAAATATTGATGAATACTAGTTTGTGACAACAAGGAACTTTGGGGTTTAGTAAACTTAAAAGTGTTCTATACAATTATTAAATGAATCTAAATTATATATAAAAAAATTGTCTGAACTGGTTAATCAGAATCATTTAATACATTTCATTGTACTCAGAAGTTCCGATCACCAAGTCAGTGGTACATACAAGCTGTGAAACAAGTTACCACTTAAATCTTTCAGATACAACAAGCACAGATTGAGTCTGACTGTACCTAATCTATACTTACAGATAGTTTGTTCTTACTTCAGTATTATCTTTTTAATAAGCACACATACAAATGTGCTAAAACAAAAGGCAGCAATTATAAATATTCACTAGAATGATCAGAACTGGTATTTGAGCATAAACCACCCTGTCATTCGTACTTAAAGCCAGATCTTCATTAATTTGTCTTCTTGTTTTAGTAGTCTTCTGGTTTATTAACTTGGAAGGTTACAGATCATCTGGAAGTTTCACACCAGCATTGGAAAGGAATGTCTGTTTGATGCAGTCTGGAGATAAAGAAAGAGTTGTATTACAGTTCATCACCATGATTCACTAGAAGCAGCACTGCTAAGTGACTAGCAAACCTAAACTTCATCAAAACAGCATCCTCCCCACTTCCTCATGTCAGGATGGGAGAAAAAACCCAAAAATTTACTGTTATTTTGTTATGATTTCAAAAGAACATCTGAGAATATTTTCTAACTGTAGAGGTTTTATCTGTTTTTTATTAAAACTAATAGTCACTATAGAGGAAGCAACTTGTCTGTGCAAGAACAAGGACATTTTAGTGTGATCACCATTAATTTGAACTTCTTGTTTCAGTATTAAAGATGTTTCAAAAACATAGTATTTTTGTGTTCAGCTCTCTAAACAGCTCTAACAGACCTTATCAGCCCACAACCCATACATCTCAATGGTGCTTACAGGTAAAGGAAAAATTCAAAGCCACTGAACTCTAAGATAATGAGTTGTCCTGTCTATGTTGGATCACACAGCGTTTTGTCTCAAAGCAGTGTTTTAATTGCAGAAGAGCAAGGAATCCCAGATCACATTATCCTACACTCTCGTTATTCTCTTCAAGCTACAGTTCTCAAATACCATTTAGTCCCAACTGTTTTCAAAATAGTATTTTTAAACTGAATTGTACTGAAAGCTAACAGATATGTTCAGTTTTGTCTCTATAAATTTCGGTATTCTGAAGAGATTATCACAGCAGTAAGAAAATCAGACACATGTAATTATTGCAAGAAAGAAATGGTGTCATGTAGTTGCCAATTTAGATTGGTTACTAAAAGGCAACATACACCTCAGTTAATTAACTTACTCTATAATTTTGACAAAATGGCACATTAAAAAGAGATATTAACATAACAGTTATGTTAAAAGATTTTTTCCATGATCAGGTGTATATTGTATAGCACAGATATTCACCATTAGCCGGACATCACTGCCTTATATAAAAGGAACTGTTAGGGGGTTTTTTAGGCAAATACCATCTCTATTTTTATGGGCTTCAATAACGTGTTGCTGGTTAATTCATAATGATCCTGTGGCCAATCTTGAAGAAAATTTACAAAAACTTCTTTTTTTAACTCACAGCAAACATAGCTTCCCAGGTAAGTCAAAACATAGTTTTTAAGTATTTCACATAAAGTGCAGAGCAATGAAAATTCTGCAATATTTATTTCTAAACTTAAGTTTATCCCATTGTGCAATTTAAATAAAAAAAGCTGAACAGAAATAAAGACCCCTTTAAGTTTAAGTTATATAGTTAAGTTCAATAAATCCACTTAACAGATAAAAAGTATTAAAAAAGAGTGGATATGTGCCAGACTGATTAGTCAGCTAACTGAAGGATATATAAAGCACATTATTGCATACATAATAATCATACTTGTCCATGACTGTCTTAATCCAGTCATGTAAAGAGAGACAATATTCATCTATTGTTTGCATGTTGAGACCCATGTCAATCAGATTTAACATG
>WEIV01023342.1:69185-85910 GCA_013390005.1 Calyptomena viridis
CCAATCTGTTACTTCAGTCTGGAAATAATCATGCTGTATTCTTATTATTATGGCCTTGCTGCCAACTCCAGTTGCTCTATGAAAATCAGTTTTTCCAAGATTTCAATTTCAACACATTCTTTTAAAAATGTTCCTTCCATCAAAATGGACCATAGACGTCATTCTTTTATGTTGCAACAGTAAAACATCATCATATAGAATAGAATTATTAATTAAAAACTACTTAAAATATGCCTTGTGCTTCCTTCTACAGTCAGAAGTAGCTTATAACAGGATTGCTTACATAGTAAAGATTTGCCATCACAGGTCACATGGTCGACAGATTTGCCAGCACACCAACACAAGGATGTGTCATTCTGCACAGCTATGTATTATACTTGCAAACACTGTCTCAAAGGACAGGCTCAGGAAACTGCTCTTTTAAACAACACTAAAAAAAATCAGGTTGGTGGCAACTTCTAAAATATTTATTCGGCACAGACAAATCCATGCAATTTTACTTAAACAGAAACTTCAGTGTTGCCTGCTGTTAAGTCTCCAATACCCCAAAGTAAAGTCACAATCTCATGAGAAAGGGAGCAGTGAATAAATGGATAAAGAGACTCCTGTTACTCATTTTTTACGAGAAGTCTTACCAAGAGTCTTTAAAGCAAAATTAACCTTTTCATAGCAATATTTTCACTGAACAATGTTACACACTTAATAAGTTTGAGGGCTTTTTTATAAAGAGGCAATGAAAATTGCTAATTAGTTATAACAATGGAGCACTACTCAAAGACGTAGATGAAATGGGGCACTGAACTACACACAGACTTAAATAAAATCTATTATACTAATTAATGAACATCCATTTAGTCTAGCAATTTGGAATAAATCAGCATAACTTAGGTGTGCTTCTTCTGAACAAACCAAAGGGCTGTACATGAAAGGATAGCTTTTTGCTGCAATTGTGTACATAGAAAAAAAAATTGTATGCATAGAAAAAAACCCCCACACCACAGCATAATACCACTTTGAACCAAGTACTGATTCATACACACTCCTCCCTAACAAGCTGTTACATGAGAAAAATACCTGAGGTTGCAGCTGCTTCCGCAGCTATACTACAGTAAGGTGGAGGGGAAGTATCTGCTTCAGATAAGGCCGCTGTCTGGGGAGTCTCTGTAGATGTCGAGGGCTGCTCAGCTGCTGAAGATTCTGGGGGATCATCCTCATTGTGAAGCTAAGAAGAAAACCACACAAATTTCAGCAGCATTCAGGGAACACTTTCCATGACAACCTAATACTTGCAAAACCATGTTCAAAGAGAGAGAAGATTACCCTCACCAACAAAACAAAAAATATTTACAAGACAGCATGTTACTACTTCAAGTAGTCCAGTTAAATTCTTTTAAGAAAACAGCTAAAGATAATCTTAACTGCCTTTTTTTTTTTTTTCAGAAATGGATTTCTTCTCATCGGGGATGTTCAGAGAGTCTTAAAAATCTGGAGTTTTCAATGTTTACTATATGGGAAAAAGCTATTATTACTACTACTGCTCTGTGTGATTATATGAATATTACGTTTCTGTTCTTAAATACATTCATAAAATGAACTAACCCATTTCAAAACACAAGAAGGTGAGAAATACTATCATTTATTGTATTGATCCAGAAGAAATAAAAAATTAGGACGCATGTCTACTTCCGTAACTGGGATTTTCATTGTCTTACATCTTGTCGAAGAGCTTCTCCACACAAATTCTAACACTTTTCAAAGCATTCTGATTTTCTTTACCTTCAGGATTCAATCCTTTCCCCATAAAGCTTTAAGTTGCTCGTTGGTTAGTTTTATTAAGATGCAGTTTTAAAATTACATGTCCAGTTAAGCGAATACAGACACAAAAACTTGGATAAGAAATAATGTTGATTAACACTGTGGAATTCAGATCCAGCAACTAGTATCTTTTTTTAGAGAAGGTATTTTTGATTATTTTAGATAACTTGCTAGTACTTAGAATATGAACAAAACTTTTAAGAAAGAGTATTAGAATTAAATAAAAAGTGCTAGTTTCCAATAGTGTGAACTACAAGATAAGGTGCCTGGAAGGCAACAATTGAAGGACCACATGTAAAATCCACAACAGTTGAACATATCTAAAAGAAGAATTCAGTAACTTCAAACTGGTTGTTTCTATGAATGCCCTACACACAAATATTATTTCAATAACAAAAATATTAAGAATATAACTACATTAATTTCCTATAGGCGAAGTACAATCAAACTATTGGAAAGAGCACATTCTGAGAAGAAAAAATGCTAAATTTTTCTTTGTAAGTAACAGTCACACCAAAATTGTTTTAATACACAGATTATACAGAAGTTCGCAGAATGGTTGAGGTTGAAAGGGAGCTCTAAGGCCATCTAGTTCAATTAGGCCTCTGAGGCCTCAATGACAGACAACTATGGCTGATTGTGCAGGACCTCATCCAGATGGCTTTTTGATACCTTCGAGGACAGAGACTCCACAAGCTCTCTGGAAAACCTGTTACAGTCCTCAGTTACCCTCGTATTTTTAAAAATAAGGAAAAAAAAGGAAACAAGTTTGTTGTTGTTCAGAGGCCACCTTCGGTGGAAGTGATAGGGGTTTTTTTGAGGGTTTCTGGGTACTGAGCAATCAGGTAATTTAACGGCTAATCAGTGATCAATAAGTAGTAGTAATCTGAGAAATATGGATAGCCATTTAGAGTAGTTAAAGCCAAAGAACACAAAAGCACTTCAAAATAATCCAATATATTTAGCGATAGAGAAAGCAAGTGATAATACAGACCACTCTACTCTAAAAAGTCCAAACAGGTCAGCAAAATCTGCTACAAACGTTACGGTTCGAAATTAAGTACAAATTAAGTTCCAAATTAAGTACAATCATTCACAAGAAAAATCTGGTATTACAACGGACAAAGCCAAAATAAACCCATTCTTAAATAAAACTGTCATTTGATTAACAAAGATACAAATAACAAAATATTAGAGGCATAGTTTCTACATTAATGGCCAGCACACTGATGCTCATTTGGGATGTGTGTGTAGTTCTGACTACCCTACAACAACCTGGTCTACAGGCAGGGGAAAAAGTAAAACCAAGGTAATTGATCTCTGCCTCTTACTCTCACTCTTCCCCTCCTATCACCTTCCACTTCAATCACAGCAACTTTTTTCCCTACCAAGGCACAGGATGTGCTGTCACTGCTCTGAAGACATGCACAGATTCTCAAGCAGCTTATAGGTCAAAGAGCACGTTACTGCTAAAACACACCGCTTTGCCATTACAAGATATTCAATTTTGTGTCTTCTGCATGTTTTCTTGAAAGTTACTTTTCTCCATATCTATAATATACTAAGAGTGGAGTAATTTAGTAAATGATGAAGTTAACATGAGGATTGGACAAAGAACATGCACGTGAGACTTCTCATCTTCAAAGACAAAGTTAACACTCGATTGTTATAGCAACTGCAATTAGGAAATGGAAAAATTCCATCCTTAGGGCTCCATACAAGAGTCTCACTATGCCTTTAGTGCATTCAAAATGTCTTTATTTTGTAGAACTTATATTCAGGAACCAAGTATTTCTATTCATCCTCTATTCTATTATACAGGCATCTCAGAAATTCTGAAAGGTATCATGGCTATCCTAATGCAGCAACTGAAAGAAAAATCCTGACTCATTTAGTGAAAAAAAAAAAAATCTCAATAATTGGATTAAGTAGCTTGCGTGTTTACAGCTACAATAATAAGCACAAGTTGTTCCATGAACAGAAACCAGCTTTTGTTAGTTCTTGTTCAAATGCCCTGTCTCCTAGATTCTCCTCAAGGCAATAACTTCAGCTCCTCTCAGGGGACTAATTTGTTGAGGTAAAAAACCAAAACGAACAAAGAAAAAAAAAAAACAACAAAAAAAACCAATGACAGAGTTCAAGAGGCAGTTGGATGATACTCTCAGGCACATGGGATGATGATACTCTCATGACTCTTGGGGATGGTCCTTTGCAGGACTAAGGGTTGGACTCAATGATCCTCGTGATCCTTCCAATTCATCATATTCTGCGATTCTGTAATAAAACCTCACAACTACATCAGAACTTGCCCCAGTAAACTGGAAATTTTGCCCATGCCAGCAGGGTAGATAGTGGTGGTTTGTATCACTTTGTCTTGTAGCAACTCTGCCTTGTCTTCACAGGGCAGTAATTCTCCTCTGTGGAGCTTGCTTGAAACCAGTAGGAATCTGACTATCTCTGAGCCTCCTCCTTCATGTTTAAATTTGGCTTATACTGGCTGGTAAATTTAGAAATTATTTTTGGAGCCGGGAAGAAGAGGCCTGACACTCCACATAGGTTTCATTGCCATAGAAACCAAGATAAAAACACCCAGAATGGAACAGAAAACATCTGTTTCAAGGAATTACTTACGCTATGTACTTAAATGTCACCTGAAGCAGCATTTAACATTAAAAGTATATAAACAGTATCCAAGATCTTATGTTTCTAATAGTAAGAATATTTTGGCTACCTTTTAATCAAAGGACTCCCAGTTTCATCATCCCAGTGCCTCCCAAAGCCCCAAAGAACCATTATCTGGTAGCAAGCAATACAGCTGCTTTTGTCAAGATTATGGTCAAAACAATTGTCAAGACCTATTAAAACACAAACAACAGTAAATTAGTACCTTCTCCTGATCCCCAACCTCACATTTTAAATGCAGGTCACACAGAAATTTTTTTCCTTCACATCTTAGTCTGTACTTACAGTATCTGGGTGACTATATAGAGCTTTATTATTAAAAAAAAAAAAAGTGAGTACTTCATTATTAGACATATTACTCTTAAACTGTTTATGCCACTATTTCAATCCCTGCATTCGCAGCCCTCAAACTACAATACATTACAGGATCATATTCACAAGATGTATCTATGTTAGGACACGTAAAATTCAAAGTTCAATTGAGGACCAATGGTTATTCTGCAATCACTGACTCTATCTCATGGTCACTACTAAAAGGTGTACAGTAAAGAACAACATAGTAGTTTCCTTCACATGATTTTGACCTTACACTATCTTCAGTTTCCTTCCCAGAAAAGCTCTACAAAACAGTGATTCACTATTTCCTTTCAGAATAAGTCAAAATCAGCTACACAGAACTCTCATTAGCAATCATAAATTACAAAGCACTTTTAACATGTCCTTCTTTCCACCTTTCAAATGATATTACATTTTTGAAGAAGCTTTGACTCTTCCAGTTTTGACCTCACATTGACTAATTCATGGGTTCTTCCAAACTGTATTAAAACTAATACAATGCACAGAATTTTCATAATGCTGGACCTAATACTCCAAGTAAAACTATGGAGACAACCAAGTAAGTCATGCAAGTTCAACCTTTGTATGCAAAACAAATTGATACACTTCCTCCAGAAAAAGCAACACTCTGGGCAACAGAGGTTCATCATCTTCACTTTGTAGAAGTTCCTTTGGTCTTCTATTTTCAATTTTCAGATTACAAGAAAAGGCTAACCAAAAACACCCACTTAGTGCAACTTCTAGGGAAAGGCATGGCAGATGGAAAGGTACTGCCAGTGCAGTACACAAAAAGAATTCTGACATTTCTGCCTCAGATTCATGACATCTTCCATACCAGCACACAGCTATTTTTCCCACAGAAATCATACCATGGCAAATACAAGAGGTGTAACCAACAGTAGGTTAAGAAAAACCCTCCTATCATCCTCATTAAGCTTACAGGGAGCTTCTCACCTCTCTGTGTTACAATCTGCTGCTTTCATTTGCTGAAAAATTCAAAGTCCTTTTACACCTGCCTACTGGTACTGGTCTGTAAGTCTGCACCAAACCACCCTCTACAAATGAGGCATGAAAGGAGAGATCTCTTGCTACATAAAAGTAATTTCACTTGAATGACTACAGGCTGAAAAGTAAATGCTTGTTTTGTAACTACATATTGCATTATTCAGTCTAAAAACAATTTATTCATCTGTACATAGCAAAATCTTAAGATTAAGATCTTCAAGACCAAAAAAAAAAGATCTTGACATAAAATTTTATTCTGAACGTGTTACAAAACTACTTCATGTTGAAAAAAACTTTGACCTCTGTCTACCCCTCTTGTTTCTGAATGCCACCTAATAGCCTCAATAGCTCATGCTAGTGACTATTACTTTTTTATTTTTAGAAAACAACATAAAACCTATACCATTAAACCATAAACATCACTCACAGAATCACAGAATGGTTTTGGTTGGAAGGGAGCTTAAAGATCACCTAATTCCAACCCCCTTGCCATCAAAGGATGCCTTCCACCAGACCAGGCTGCTCAAAGCGCTATCCAACCCGGCCTTGAACATTTCCAGGGATGCAGCATCTACAATTTCTCTGGGCAATCTGTTCCAGTGCCTTTCAACTCTCACAGTAAACCATTTATTCCTAATATCTCATTGAAACGCACCCTCCTTTAGTTTGAAGCCTTGTCTTATCACTACATGCCCTTGTAAAACGTGCCTCTCTGGTTTTCTGGCAGAGCCCCTTTAGAAACCAGAAGGCTGCTGTAAGTTCTCCCCAGAGCCTTCTCTTCTCCAGGCTGAACAACAGCTCTCTCAGCTTTTACTCATTGGAGAGGTGCTCTGTCTTCACAGTCATCCTCAGGACTTGCTCCAACAGGTTAATGTCCTTCCTGTGCTGGGGACCCCAGAGCTGGATGCAGCACTCCAGCTGGGGTCTCACCAGAGCAGAGGGGCAGAATCACCTCCCTCAACCTGCTGCCCACACTGTTTTTTGCTGCAGCCCAGGACACGCCTGGCTTTCTGGGCTGCAAGTGCACATGGCTGGGTCATGTCCTGCCTCTCATCCAGCAGCAGCCCCCAGTCCCTCTCAGCAGGGCTGCTCTCAATCCATTCTCTACGCAGCCTGGGTTTGTACTTGAGGTTGCCCCAGCCCAGGTACAGGACCTTACACACCTGACCTTGTTGAAATTCATGTTTTTGCACACCCACCTCTCAAGCCTGTCAAGGTCCTTCTGGATGGCATCCCTTCTCTCCAGCTAGTCAACCTCATCGCACAGCTTGGTGTCACTGGCAGACTTGCTGAGGGCAAGTGCTAAGATCAATCAGCTCTAATTTAGGTCACTAGTAACCACTGAAAAATCAAAACTAAAACAAATAATCTGTAATTACACTTAGAGAATAATCTGAAGAGCAGAAGAGATAAACAAATCCTTCTCCAAAATAATTGTCCTCATCTTCTTGTTTATGCGGAAAAAAACAAACCATATCCACAACAGCCTTTGAAAGAAATTTTTCACAATTTTCAAGAATATAAGAATTCTTGAGAAGACAAGCCCAACAAACCCCGATGTATTTTAACTTAATAGCTTTCTCTTCAGTATGAGTTTTTTAACCTTTACTGATGAGGTAGTTCACAAAATCATGCCTTTTTTTCCCAAAGCCTGTTTTAACACCAACCTACCACAAACCCATGCATACCAGCAAGCAGGGAAGGAAACTATCTGCAGTACAGTACCAAATGCACGCTCTGTGGAACTATAGTTCTAGCCACAGCCACAACACTCCAGAGAAACACCATGCTCTAAAGACTGGTGAGCCCTCAGATTAATAAATACTCAAGTACTAAGCAATTAAGCTCAGAAGGCATTTCAGTATATTCCAGTAAAACACAGAAGTGCAGCAACTTTCTGCTATATTTTGCTTTTACATATTCAAAACTAAGTGATCACGCTTGATTAGAATTCCTGACTGCACAGAACAGATGCACAGCATACTTTTTTTCCTCACCATCCCATGACTTGGCAAACATCAACTATCATCCACTCAAAACTAGCACTGTCCCTTCATGATACTGGAGTGGGTTGGGTTTTTTCCTTTCGTGAGGCATCTCTGCAGAAAGTTTTCAACAGTAGTTAACATGTCAGAAGGTCAAAGGTGTAAAATCTGCACTAGAAGCAGGAAATCAGAACAGAAATCCATTGCTGCCATTTCACAGCTGTGAAATACCAAGTGTGTCTACTAAATAAGGATTAGGTACCATGGAAACCCACAACCTCTGGAGGCAAACTTCAACCAAAAAGAATCCAGAGAGATTTACACTGAATGTTGTTGAAAAATAAGTTGTAAGAGAATGGCTTCTCTACCAGAATGAATCTCCTTGTGTAAAAATAAAGTAATCCATAGCAAGTGAAATTGTTTTATGTGCACTTAAGTGATAATGAAATTATTTTAGTCAGTTCTCTTTAATTAGGAATATTTAGCCTATTTAGCTAAAAAAAACCCTAAAAACTTATATGTAGCTTAAAAAAACCTAAAAAGGTTTTTTTAAAAGAAACTTATAAATCTGATTTGGAAAAAAACCACAAACAAACAGCAATGGTGGTCAGGACTTTGTGAAGGAAAAAATAAAATAAAAATATTTTGTGTGTGTAGATAGATTTATAGAAAAGTGTGTGTGTCTCTCCACCCCAATGGCTACCTTATATATAGTATTTTACTTGTTCTTTCATTTTTGGGGGGATTATAATCCAAATTGAAGCAATTAATTACACATTTAGCAGCACAACATACACATCTGCATTCATTCCCTATGGCTTCTATTGAGATGTATGCCTTCCAATCCCCCACATTAACGATAAAAGTAGAGTTATTAGTAAAGTGAATATGAGAAATGGGACAGGGCTGTCACCAAGAGCAAACTCAATATTCAACAGTTAGTTCCAGCTTCCATTTTTGCCTAAATTCATTTCAGCTCAAAATTCAATCTTAATTGATAAAGCTGAATATTACTCTAAATATATTATGCATATTTCACTTAAAGTA
Organism: Calyptomena viridis; assembly: GCA_013390005.1. Lineage (NCBI taxonomy): Eukaryota > Metazoa > Chordata > Aves > Passeriformes > Eurylaimidae > Calyptomena > Calyptomena viridis. The sequence goes on from WEIV01023342.1 coordinate 78,056, forward strand.
CAGTGAGAAAGCTCAAGCACAAAAACAAAGATCATGCAGGAGGATGCTAAAAATTATAAATTTATTTTACAAGGGAGTAACAAAGATAAAGAGTTTCTTCCTGGAGAAGTATCATGGAAGCTGAAATGCAAAAGCAGCATACAGTTTCACCATAAGGCCCTGATTCAAGAGAAACAGGAAAGAAAAGACTTCAGTTTGTGTCTCCTGTACCATGCATAAGTGTCCTTGAAAATTCTTCAGAAAAACTATGAAAAGCTTGAGACTTTTGAAGTTTATCAACAACCCAGGGATTTTATCACATGGGTACTTAAATAAAGCCAGTCAAGCAGAACAATTTCCTACTCAAAAGTACGTAGTAGCCCAAAACAAAATCAATCATTAAATAAAATATAAATCAGAGGACATTATTAATCAATAAGAGCAAACTCTTCTTATTAGTGGGTCAATTATGCTTGAATTTTTCAGCACAACTCATTTTCTTAGTAACTTGAAATGGAATACAATACTCGAGCTCCTTGATTTACAGAGATAATACAGACAGACATTTCAACAACTTAAAATCACACACATACACAACACCAGCTGAACACACTTATTGTGCATTGCAAGTACAGACTCTACTGAAAAGATTCTCATTTTGAATATCGATCTTCTTTCCCTTCCATCCACTACAGGACCCACAACTTTAATAAAGTGAAGTAGCAATGACAAATATAACTTGCACAACACCAATAAACATTCAACATCATTTCTTTAAAGAAAGCATGTTTATGTCTCAACAGGTAGTATGGAGTCTTTTCAACCCTACTATTAAAGAGTGCTGACTGAGCATTTTAAAGCCATCCTACAAAATATGTGGCCCAAAGGACAATTCTCTGGACCTCTCAATTGCCAGACAGCTGACACACACATCTGAAAGCAGGCACTTTCCAGTAAGTTCTTTGATTATAAGGCAGCTAAACAAAACCAGAGTAACAAAATAACAAAGCAGCAGTCCAGGAAGTTCACTTCTCTGGTAGACAGCAGAACATGACCAAATCAGTGCTATCACTAAGCCATAGGAAGTACTTTAAGGAGAAGAGAAAAAAAAAAAAAAAAAGAAAAAAGGCAGTAAATTGAGGCATGCAAGAAAGGAACATAAACCACACTGCTCAACATCAGCTGTGGCCCAGCACTGCAGGAATTTAGTGGCCAGCTCGTTTCAAATTATGCACTCATTCTAGAGTTTGGAGCAGGTTTTAAAGAGTAAACAGCCTTTTTTTTAAAACAGTAAACAGCAAATCTTTTTCCTAACCGTTTATTCCATGCATTTGATGCAAGTCAATTTTGTAACCACAACTCTGGAGAGTTAACTTAAGAGTTTTAATGCTTCAAAACTACCTTAAGAACTGTTTCTGTTACATTTCAAAATATGATAATTGATTCAAAGCACTGTGATCAAAACAAACGATTGACCTCAGTACCACCTAAGACTCTCATCCGAATTGTTTCATGCTTTACCAAAGGCATCACTCATTCCCCAAAGATGACAAGTGTTAACTAGACTAACCATTACCAAAAAAAATGTTTAATCACATGTTTGTGCCTCTTTAAAAGAACCTAAACTTATTTCCTGCAATAAGGAGCTAACTGCTACTGTAAGCATCCTCGTATCAATAACCTTTCCTCAAGACTACTCTACATAACCTTTTCAGATTAATTCAGCAAAAGTAAAAGCACATTCAATAGCTCCAGCTAAATGTACATCTTTACCAAGGACATGATTCTGGCCTCTCCTAAAACAATAATCAGTGAACATTAAGAAGATTACTGTCAAAAGGTGAAATATTGTTCAAAGCTAAAATAGACAAACTTTGTGAATATGTTAAGTTACCACACAATAGTGAGGAGAAGAAATTTTTTCTTCAATTTTTTTACTGGAAATTCACATTCTACAAGAAAGAATATACCAACTCTCTGCCAAGCACCTAGTAACTCTAAGAAAAAGAAAAATGGGTTTACAAACAAAAATAAAGTAATATACAGCTTATTGACTAGATTTCATTGTGTCTACACCACTCAAAATTTGGAGGATTTTTTTCCTAAATTGTTCTGTCCATTCCAAATATAGCTGAAGGCACAGCCATGGACGAGGTTGTGGGCGATGACTTAGTATCTAATGTTTGGGCTATAGAGTGATTAAGGAGTAAGTTTGACTATCTGAGTTTTAGCCTACTTTTAGCCTATAGTAATGGAAACAATGCTTAAGTAGAATAAACAGATAAACGTTAAAATGGAAATGTATTTTCCACTGTAACCGTAAATCTCAGAGTTTGACACATGCTCTGAGTGCAGGCTGTGCAAGCCTGGCATGACTTCAGCACAAAGAGAAGAAGTTAGTCATTTTCATTAAAAATGCAGCTGGTGAAGGGGGTGCCCGTTTTACTAAAATCAGATACTTGTGACAGTACTTGCCCAGGAAGTGGGAGACCTAAGCCTGAGGCAGCTCAAACCCACAGTCTTGGCTGTGCAGTAGTTCAGTTTCAGTAGGAAAAGTTGGCAGTGCCTCTCCAACATAACAAGTTGGCAATTTTTTTTCATTCTTTTTTTACTCAATCTCTTAGGATTACTCTTCTTCTTCATCTGAAAATGGCTTGCCTAATTTGAATGTACTGGTATATGTACATTTGCACATTCCCCTTTCCAAAGGAGCTGATGCACTTGAAGTTTAGGAGGAGGTTTGAGGCTACAAAACTTAACACAAATCTATGACAGTAAATTGAGCACTGAGGTCTCACAAAGTTAGGTGTGATGATATTACTGGTTGCCACATCTTCCTTGTTTTGTAACCACTGTCACCTGGAAGGAAGTTTCAAAATAAGCCTAGACGTAGCTATTTGTCAAAAGCATCTCATTTTCCCCATCCAGAAGACTGCTATGAACATTTTGTATTAATCTAGTGTCCACTGAGATTATCCTGATGTGGTTCCTACCACATTTTTCAGATACAAACAAGCTGAGAGAGGGCTTATAGTTTCTCCTTTTTAAATTACCATGAAAAGAACATCCAGCTTGGCCACAACACAGTTGAAAGGTTCTTCTGCTAAGAATCCTGCTATTTGAAGGCATTTTATTCATGTTACTGAACTTTCCTAATAGGATTAGAAGATTTACTAGACCTGGCACACATGCCACAGCCTGAAGCTGCCCTTTTATGTTACCTGACTTTGAGTCACTGAACAGATCAAGTACCTCTTTCTTTGGGCTTTATGCATCTTTCAAGCACCTGAGAATTCCACAGTTCCACAAGACATCCTCAGGCACACAAACAGCTTGCTGCCACCAGAAAAGGCCAGTCCTGTTCCTTAGACTTTGGCCCACCAATACCTCTGGAGAAAAATCCAAGTGGAGCAACTCGGGCACATACGTACTCTTTCTTCCTTGGTTCAGTAGGGTGAACTGGCACCTTATATAACTAAACCAATTTGTGTGCAACGTAAGACTTATGTCCTTGTGTGCTCGCACCAAAAAGAAAGGAACATGCCCACATGCCACAACCTCTGCCCACATAAAAAAACAGAAAGTTATTGTAACCACTGATATTCCTGATGTACCAGTAAGCCAGTGTTTATTCATCTGTGGCTCTCCAAGAGAGATTCAAAAATCGGTGACGGAAATACACAAAGTTAAACCATCCTGCTTTAAATTTACAAACAGGAATAGAGAGAAAGGATTGTACCTGTCCAGTACAGAGAGATTTGAGGTTTATTGCTGTATTCATATAAAATGTGTAAGTATTTCAAAACTTAACTAAGAAGTGAAAAAAATGTAGAATGTATTCCATTAAGTATTAACTGCATCACTACAGTATCTGTCAACACATCTTAATATTTATCAATCATTTTCTTTCTTCATTAGTAGCAGGATTGTTCATCAAAAACAGGGAGAAACGTTTATGAAAATATTAAAGGCACCCCTTCAAGAACAAAACCTACTACTTAACAGACAAATGTGTCACAGGTAAAAGCGTCACAAAAAACTTCAAAATTTAAAGTGTCTATTATTACATTACAAAAAACAACTAAGATGCAAGGACCGACCATTGTCTGAAAGCCTCATTTACCTCACTTCAGGAGATTCCCATTTGTTTTTCTAAACTATTAAAAGTTTGTGCCAGGTGTTCCATGTGCAAAAAGTCACTGCCACAAAAAATTGTATCTTCAATGACTGAGGCTCACTAAAAATATCAGCGCAACAGTCACAAGCCAGCAACAGTAATGCTAATCACTTAATGCATCACTACTCAGTATTTTTCAGCATTATACAATACTGAAACTAGAGGACTAAGTTATCTTCCAGTTACACCATTACCTTGTATCTGTGTAAAGCAACAGTATTTCCCTAACGTCAGACATCTTGATCTGTTCGGTAACACCAATCATGTAAGAGTTTTCCTAAGACAATAAATATTGCAGAAAATATGCCAGGTATAAGCTAGCAGTCTTATAGCAAAGGTGTAGAATAAACTGTATTTGTGAGTTTATTTGCCAATCACTATTAGCTCAGTCCCCTGAAAAGAAAGGTAGGAGGAAAAGATTTTTCTTTGTTCACATTTTCTGTGTAGGTTGACTTTCATGAGAGCTACAAAGACAATTTGACTTTGATTAATGTTTTTAACCAGATAACATTGTGAGAGTAAAGAGTCAGCAACAATGGAGTTAACAGACAGGCAAAATGATCAGTGAAGAATTTTTATTACAATTTTCCTAAAGTTGATGCCTTATCCAACAAAAATCAGAATAGGGGAAGAAATAGAAAAAAATACAACAATAAGGAAACAACACAGATGAACTGACTATACCTGCAAGGAATGCTGAATGTAGAATTTAAGACACGTTTACCAACAGGATTGCAGTCACGCAAGTGTCTAAGAAAAAAAAAAAGGAAGTAAAGCGAGACAACAAAGGTTGGCTAATTTTCTTCTAATGTCATATTCCTGCAGGGAAGCATGACAAATTCTTACCCATCAATTAGCTGTCTTTTGTCCTATGAAGAGAGGACAAAAAAGGGGGGTCAGAAAGCAATACAAATCACACACGCCCGTGGCAGATAGTTACGTAATGCTGACGTACTGCCTGCTCTTGGCTCACAACACTTTGCTGCAATTCCAAGTACCAGCTTTCAACATCTGCCCGGTTTGAACATTTTTAAACTGCTTTGGAAATAAAATGCAGACACAAAAGGAAGAACAAGATGCAGAATGAAGCTTTAGAGCTATTTCTGACAAAGATTTAAAAAAAAAAATCAAGCTGAGGGTTAGCTTCATGATCAGAAATTTTCTGTTTCATAAGATGTCATAAAACGAGCTTTCTGTGCTAAAGCTCAAAACTAAATTCCCTGCCAATCTTAAAGTCTTTTAGTTTACGTCACTTGAAGAAATGACAAATAAAAAGAGAAATATAGCTCCTTTAACTTCACTGAAAATGCCATTGTCACTGCCAGGAACAGAAACACAAGTCAGTAATTCTTTCAATAATAATATACACCTAGAATTCTTTCTATTTAGATGAGAACTTGCTCTGAATAGATCCAAACAGCTCAGTTAGAAATAAAGGCAGAATGGTACAAACAGGACCAAAAAAAAAGTTTCTTATTATTCACACAAGGAAAAAAAAATAAAGACATACAAGTGAGCACAGCAGAACTAGTCAGATTTCATAAGCTTAGCACTAGGGAGTTGGATGTTCATAAACCTTTCATAAAACATGATATTAGCTGCATTAAGTCGTCTTTTTCTTCTATATTTTGACCTTAACAACTAGGACACAACCATGAAATCCCAATGATCTATTGCTTTGTATCTATCAAAACCATTATGTAAGCAAATACATCACAACACTTCAGATCACACGCCTGAATAATCAGGTGATAATTAAGTATATCTGCAATTGCCTTGTTCCTTCTATTCTCTCACCCAATCCAGTAAATAAATAGCAAAAACCTTAATCTCTAGCAGTCAGATATAACAAAGCAAATAAAACAACATACTCTTTCCTATAGGACAGTAAACAGTAAGGTTATATTTTCAACTCTGAAGTACATCAGACTGATTTACAAAAAATTCAACAAAACTTCATGTGCTGTAATTACTAAGGCTTCAGAGAAACTTCTGTAACAAAATTCAGTGCCACAAATTGACCATAAAGTTTAATACACACAGTGAACTGAGAGAGCCAACTCATGCAGTCAGATATTAAGATAAGCCCTTTTGGAAGGCTGCACCAAAGCACGTTTACCCAAAGTTGGGCATCAGCACCATCACTGGAAGTTCCCGACAAATGTAACATAAAAATATTACAGAAGCAAACTATTTCTTCATTCCATCTTAGTGTGGTTTTTTTATACTCCTCCAAGGAACTGAATAAAGGTCTCCCTTCTATCTGTCTGAAGCTTAATAGCATATGCTTTTAAGGCCTTTTAAAACATACCCAAGTTACTAAAAGCCTCAGGAAAGATAGTATTTGTAGGCTTCTTGAGAAAATGCTCTGCCAGCATTTTCATTCTCTGCTGCAAAGAAGGAATGACTTTAAGACTTCTACTAATTTAAAGTTATGGAAGCATGGTGCAGGAAAAGCAGTGTGCTAGAAAGCATTGTCCCATCAAGCAGCTGGCGACCAACTGGCAACCTAAAGGTACATGTCACTCTTGAGAAGTTCAGGGTGCTTGTTGTGTTCATCAGCTACATGATGTCCCTGTACATAAATGCCCAAAAGCATAGAGACATTTCCAATGCTGCAAGACTATCCAAATAAATATTCAAAATACAATAAAGGGTTTTGCTACCACTTTTTCTTAAATCATAACCCAGGAACAATCTGAATATAAGTACAATTTACTTACATATAAGTATGATAACCTGATTTAGTTCCGTGGACATTCTTTTCACTGCTCAAGCTATACAACACGAACACCCAGACAAATAAATCAGGATTTAGCTAGAAGATTGTACTAGAAATTTGAATTACAGACAGTAGCAAAGGTTTCAGGTTCCATACGTTTAGATCCACAGCAAAGCCGTGTAATACAGTAAATACAAGGAATTGAAGGATAAAATTGAAACTTTTGAGGACACTGACTGCATCTAAGTCATTTCTGCACCAAATATTTAGAAAAGCTTATATATTTTGAGTATAACTGACCTTAAACTAATGACTGCGAGAAAAATGCAAGGCAGTCAATTTGAGCAGGAGGAAAATCTCTGCAACGTAAATGATTATTTCTGTAGTGAAATTCAGGAACGGAAGAAGGGGCATTTAAATCGGTCTCAGTGAACTGCAAAGCACTTAAGACTGTTTTTAAGCCAGTGTGCCCGTACATGTGCATACACACACACACAGAGGCTGACTGAAGATCAGTCTCCTGCACTTCACGGCTCCCTCCATCCAATCCTCATACAGGCCTTCCACTCTACCCAGTGCCAGACGGAAATCACAAGGTTTCGGAGCCTCACTCCCAGGCACGTACTAACCAGAGACAACTAACCCTGCCCCCTCCCCAGCGGCTCGGCACTGCCCCGGCGCCAGCAGCCTTTCTGATTCGGCCGCGCTCTCCCAGGAGCCGCCACCCCTTGACGGGCGGGGGAGGCGCTCGGGAAAACCCGGCGCCCCCGGGCCGGGACGGAAAGGAAAGGGGGGCGGGCAAAGGCTGTTTCCCGAGCAGGCCGGGCAGCCGCCCTCTCCGAGGGCGCTGCCGGGGGACGAGAGGGGGCAGCTGCCGCCGCCCCAGCAAGGCCCGGCTGTCAGAGGCCCTCCACGGGACGAGGCCGCACTCGGTCCCGGACCGGCGCTGGACAAACGCCGGGGGTCCCTGCCAGACC
>WEIV01023342.1:86051-104683 GCA_013390005.1 Calyptomena viridis
CACCGCCCCCCCCGTCCCGCCCCGCCGGGGAGCCGCGGTCTGTCCGCCCGGGGCTGGGGGCGTTCGCGCTCCTTCTCCTCCGCCTGCTGCCCCGGGGATGCTCCGCTCCCTGCGTTTCTTTCGGAGCTGCCGAGAGAGGGCCGCCTTCTTTTTCCCGCGCTCTTCGCTGTGCAGCTCTGTTCTGTGCGGCTGTTACGTCCCAAGCCCAGGACCTTGCCTAGGTATTTATCACCATGGAGCGAGAACAAGTACGATATGGCACGGAAGATATTTTGGGGACCCGCAGAGAGATTTTGAATAGGCATTTTCCTAAAGTAATTAAGGGTCATGAGCCCGTTTGCCTACTGTTCTTGAGAAGGAAAAGCACGCATTTTCTTATGACAAGCATTTTCTTACGACTCGAAAATGTAATTTGCTTCTCTCCTCCTCCTAATACTGTAAATGTTCAGATGTTTATGACCTCCTGGGGTAAAACCAGTGAAAAATGCCTTCACCCATAAAGGTGTATCAGGTGAGGCTGACTCATTTCTAGGTTCCCAAACCGCCAGATGTGTGGCTGTGGTACGGAGCAATTTTAAAATAGCCATAGGTGCTACTTGGCTGCAGTGGAGTGTTTGCGTGTGATGCAGCATAACTGATCTGCAAGGCAAATACTCTCATGAACGTGGCCTCTTGCTATCACCAGTGGCCAGCACGCAGAACTTTACCGTGCAGCCCAGGTCATCAGCTTTAGGGAGGCTGCTTGCTACCGCGGAGGCTGAGCCGAGCAGCAGGGTGTGTGTTTTTGTGCGGGTAGTCGTCACTGATGAGCTGGGTGAGGACCTGAGGGAGTGGAGTTGAATCCCAGTATGCACGCGTAGGAGGGCAGGAAAGGGGAGAGTGCGCTCGGAGTGATGTTTCTAAATGGAGGCGGGAGTGAAGATAGACAGGAGTATAAGAGAGGAGGAGGTGGAAGCGTGAGACTTTGCGTGTGTGCCTAAGACTTTGCTTGCAGCCTATATCTAGCTAATACAGCAGCTACTAAAACTATCTCAAAAAAAAAAAATGTTTGAAAAGTTCGAGCTTATTCTGTTTGTTGCGTTTGTTATGTTCTTTGTACAACAACTTTGTTACACATCAAAAGCCCTAGCAGTTAGGAAACGAAGTTGGCATAGAAATACAGGTCAGATATGGATTAATGTTATTTTCCTAACAGGATTCTCTCCTTTTTCCTCTTTGCCTCTATACATAATGAATGTTTCTATGTTTAATTATTCTGTCTTCAAAGGAACAGTTATTAGCAAAGGTCATCTTGAGTTGAAGAAAGTTTGTACAGAGTATTGCAGTGTGCTTCATTCACCAAATACAAGGAAAATATCTTAAATATATTGCCGGATTTCATGGGACATGGAAATTGGACTGTTCGTGTAACCAGTTTAACTTCTATCTTATTCGGTATTGTTAGCAACAAATATCTCCAAAGTAAACTTTCTCCAGTGTTGCATGTGACTTCTCAGCCCAGGAAATTATGGCCTGATCTCCATGGTTTTTTAGGTGTTGTATCTCAGCTCTGTGGAATACACTGTCCTAGAAACTCCAACCTTGGCTCTATTTAATAGCTGCCAAATGGAATTTGAGTCTGCAAATATTGGGATACAATTGAATAAGTATTTATTAAGATGTAACCTTTAATTCTGAACTTGCGCAATTCATGTCTTTTAAGGGAAGAAAGGACAGTAGACAAGAACCCGAGTGTCTCAGTGTAGGAAATCAGAAAATATTCCATAGTGCTTGATAAAGTGTCAGTAGACTCAGTGTAGATATAGAGGTGTAGACTCAGTAGAGATATGGAAGTTGTATGTGAAGAGTGAGTTTCATACTTAGGGACATTTTGTATGGGTGATACAGCTTATACACAGAGACTAAACTTTTTCTTTGGGAATATTATCAGTGTACTTATGAGACATATCAAAACAGGTCATGTAAGTAATTTAGGCTTTAAATATGTCCTTCTTTTGGTTCTTATTCTTTCCAGAACATCTAAATTTTTTTAAAGCTGTGTAACTGGAAGCTATGTCATTGTACTGGTAAAAGGCTAAAAAAGGAAGGTCATGCATTTCTTTCAGATCTTTGTATTTTCAAAATACTGATAACTGTATATTTCTATTTAAGTGGTTACAGAGGTTTTGACTATGGCATAATATTAATTCATAATGCAAAGTTATTGGCAAGTGCTAAGGCTCCTTCAAATCAAAGAACTACAGAATCACAGAATGATTGAAGTTGAAAGGCACCTCTGGATGTCATCTGGTCCAACTCCTCTGCTCAAGCAGGGATACCCAGAGCAGGCTGCTCAGGACCAGAGGAGTTTTGAATATCTGCAAGGATGGAGACTCCACAAGGTCTTGGAGCTACTTAAGTCAGTGCTTAGTAAGCCTCACAGTAGGAAAAAAAAAATAGTGTTTCCTGATGTTCAGAGGGAGCCTCCTGTGTTTCTGTGTGGTCCTGTTGTCCTGGTTCTGTCACTGGGCACTGCTGAGAATAGCCTGATTTCATGCTCTATACACCTTCCCTTCAGATATTTATATCCATTGATGAGATCCTCTCTGAGCCTTCTCTGCTCCAGGCTGAAGGGTCCCAGATCTTTGAGACTTGCCTCACAGGAGAGATGCTCCAGTTCCTTCATCACCTTGGTTGCCCTCTGTTGGACTCTCTCCAGTAAGACCATATATCTCGTGTATTCTCTTGTACAGAATATATATTGGATGTAAGAAATGTGTCTTTCAGAACTGTTAGGACTTTATTAATTAGATGAACAAGTCATGTTGACTGTCATGTTGACTAAAATAACACTAGTTATAAGATTAACTTTTTCGGTTTGACCTTCTTAAAACTTAAGGGCCTACAATGACAGTAATAGCATTCTTTTTTGAATTCTGCAGCAAATTGTTTTTTGACAAAGAAATGTATTTAAAGAAACAGAAATAGTGGTCTAAAGAGCGTGTAGTCAAAATAGTTTCAAATTTACATTTAAAAGAATGTATTGCTTCACATTTGTTTTAGGAAAAGAAAAACTTTATTGCTGTTAGTCAGCAAGTTTACAATAGTTTAAACTTAGTTACACCATGAAAATGAGTCAAGAAAGAATCTTCTTAGTAACAACAGTTCTTGCAAGCCCAGTTCTGCAAAGGATGGGATCTGAATTCAGACAAGTCTGAACATAATTGCACAAAGGCAAGCAGTGAAGGACTCTTAACAATTTTAATCTTGTTTTTCATTCATTTTTCAATCAGTGATCAGCAAATAAGACAGCACTGTATTTATCTTTATAATTCTTCACCTGTATAAGCCAATTCAAATTTTCAGGGTTTCTTATGGAATTTATATAATAGGTAGATTTCAGAACTAAGTTAATTTTATCTTAATAAGCATACATAAAACCAATGCTGCATATTTATACTATCCTACAATTTTGTACTATTTTAAGTAAATATTACACTTGCTGTCGTATTTTTCCTACTGCACCATATAAAAAATTTAAACTAAAAGCTGCACATTCCTATCCAAAAACTGGAAAACAGTAACATTTCAGGGTTTGTATCTTTGTTTTACATCTTTAGAATGTGTTTTTAAATCTCTAATACAAATAATATCAATGGGAAATAAATAGGGTTTTTCCAAGTGTAAATCTAATGAAATTAATGTACCTAATTTAATTATGGATTGACATGAAGGCAGGCTGTGAATTTACTGACTGTGTGTGTTTTCCCCACCATTTTCAAACTTCTTTTATAAACTATTTTGTTTTAATTCCATGTTCTTGGTTATGTAAACTGAATAAAATTTGTGATCTCTATATGGCCTGAGATAATTACTTTAAGCAGGAAGTTGGCTTAAACAAACCACTGGGAATGAATTTCTTAGAAAGAAACAGCAGGAGGTTGGCTTGGTTTTCTTCATCTTTTCTTTTCCTTTTTTAGGCAACACTGGCAATGCCAGAGCCATCATTAACAGGAACACTGGACTACTTTTGAAATTTCAATAGCTGAGTACAGATTTTCAATTACGCTGTCATCATCTTTGTTTAATGTGTATATACATGTGTACAGTCTTGCAAATCTGGTCTTTGGGTATGTTCAAATACCACATGGATGTACCTGAACCAGCTTTAAATGTCATTACTGCAACACAGACCTCAGGTTGGGAAACATCTCAAATATTTGCCTTGGTCTAGGACAGCTTTTGCAGCTTGCATGGATCTCTGTACTGCTGCAGCTATTTCCTGTTAAGTCATGAGACAATTTTGAACTAGTCCAGGTATATTCTGACAAGCTCCTCATACCTGTGCATGGCCCAGCTATACTTTGTCTAAGCTGGTAGTACGGTCAGACCCCTATGTCTCTGTTTTCTCCTTTACAACTTAGACTAATTACCTTTGCTGGTCACAAGCACTGTTAAAGCAGAAGTCAATAGAAGTGAAGGAATATCATCTGCTAAAAAGACATAACTATGCTTCAGACAAATTCAGGGGGCCAATGCTAAGATTAGCAGGAGTATAGCTTCTTCAGTATAGCTTGGTGGTTTTGCAGGAAAAAATAAAAGAGTGTAATGAGCTGCCACTGCAAGATGATTGCTTAGCCAGTGTTGTGGTGTAAGCTATGAATCTAGAGGAAATGGTAAGGAGTTCATAAATAAAGGCTGAGGCAGTATATGCTTGTCTCTCCAAGTGATTCTTCTCAAAAGGTTATATTTCCACATAATGTGACACAAACTGGATGTTGCTATGAAGAATGAATGCAAAGGCTGCCAGCGTTTCACAGGTGAAAGAGGAGGGTCTAACAGTGAGTAAGAAGGATCTGCAGAGACCTTTTTGGAGAGCACATGTGCTTTGACAGAAGCCAGTTCAAAGCAGAAGAATCACAGGAGTAAACACGTAAATGTGTACCAGTTTGAAGTTGTTCTCTTTAAAACTAGTTTGTCTCTTAAAAATCTATGAGTTTATAACTTCTTTTTTTTTAAAATCTGTTGTAAAAAAATAATAATTTAAGTATTTGTGTGTAATGAACACTGGTGGTGGACACTACTTAAAAAAAAACAAATGTGAAAGCCAAGAAGTAACTAGAATTTTTTTTAAATTTATATGGCATAGTTTTTCAGTGTGTTTTCAGCTACAACTGATGCTAAAAACCTGATCTTGACAGTTGACAACATGTGCTGTTATATAAATACACAATGTTTAACAAACAAGACAATCCCCATATGGCTTTCAGGTTTCAATTTAACAAATGAGGTTGAATGGAATGTCCAGAAGTCAATCAGAGTTGATAAAACTGATGACAGTAGAGTTGAAATACAAAATAAAGAATGTAAATATACACCAAACTGTGAAGGAATGTGGGAAATATGTGAGAAAATACCTCCAGTTAGACAACAAAGAACAAGAAAACAATCCTCAAACCCTTGAGATATGTTGAAAAAAAAATAGAGGAAATGGTTGAAAATGCAGGCTTCTGTAGGCTTAGTGCAGTCAAAGTCAATACAGATGGATGCCGCAAGAAGAAATCCAATGCTGTTATGATGTCTTATTTGGACAAGACATTTCCATTTTGATCTTGGCAATACTTGTCATTTTTGTAGTATCAATAAGGTATGATTAAGTAGAAAACAGTTGTAGCATGTATTCCTTAGGAAAATGATTATTCAAACATTTGTTAATCCGTTTATCTGAAAGCTGCTTTATTTTAAATTGGTTGTACACAAGAAAAATCTAAACAGTTAAGGCCTTGATGTTATCTGAAAGTCATTTTATTATACAATAAGAAGAGGAAAGACCGAGTAATAGATACACAAGCAACTCCATGCTCTTCAAAGATCTTTTTGGAAAAGCTATAAAATGAAAATGAGCTTTTCAGTATCTAAGTGATGCTGGTCATTCAAACTAGATGTTCTGTGACACTGCCCTGCACAGTACTGACAGTGGTTTTGTTCTAAATAACTAAGACTGTTCATCATTGTATAAGTTCCCCATACCTACAGCTCTTGAGCAGGCTTTATGCCCAAGCTGACTTTTTTCTGTATTAAATAAAGCTCTGTATAAATTACAAACCTCTTTTATTAGGAACCTCCCTTTTCTGTGTTTGTAATGCAACTGCATTGAAAGTCACACAGTGGTTACAGTGCTGTTGAGCTGTTACAGTGGCTCCTTGTAATGCTAGTTTAGTCTCCTTTGAACATAAGTCAGAATAGAAATACAAATAGAGCAGAATACAACAGAAATGTTGTTAACCACCATATCATCAACCAGACCAAGACAGCTGCTAACTCAGCCTAAATTCTGTCTTAGGCCCCGTGCCTTGAGTTTCATGTTGAGTAAGCATCCTGTATCTTGGTTCAAATGATTCTTCTAATGACTTTTAGAGGATTTACCATGTACATAGTATTTACCTATTGGCTGGCCACATAAGCTTAGGTGCCATGTAAATATGACCACTTACCTCAACACATAATTTTTTAAACATGGAGAAAAATGTTCTTTTCCACTGGTCTAGCATGCTAACAGTCAAACCATATTGTGTCCCACTGTCAGAATGCTGTGTACTATTTCAGCTAGAGGCAGTTGCCTAAATTTTATCCAGACACACCTCAGGAACTAGTAATGTGCAAACACATAGGCAAAACTGTAACTAAAATTGTTCAAGTCTTTTCCATACTCTTCTTGTCTTCAAAAGCATATTCTGGAAAATATGCCTAGTTTGCTAAATCTGAGTAGAAGTGTCCATCAATGAGCTGACCTAGGAATGCAGTGGCAGAAAGGAAAAATAAATTTTGAGAAATAATCTTCGGTGGCAATTTGCATTGAAGCCAGCTTTTTTTTAGTTGTGTGGTATGTGTAGGCAGCTTCAGGCATGATATTACAGCATTTCTGTCAGTTTTGAGGCAAAAAAAGGCAGTGCTATGCTTGAGTGTCTTAAATGCTGCTAGCAATGTACAGAAGTGCTCTAAACCAAGCAGTTCAGTAAGGGTTTGATCCTGCACATGGTTATGTGAGTGCAGCTAAATGAAAGGAATAATGCTTATCTTGAAATATCTGTGAGCTGTAGATTTATTCTACTACCGAGCAGTTAGCTCACCTAAATTTAGATGTTTCTGGCACAGATGTCTTCATCAGATCTAGATATCCAGATGTTTTTTATAGTGAGTGGAGAAAAACAGTCACTTTTATGATGTAATCCATTTCATTCTAAGATAAATACTCCTGGGCCTGACACTGGGCACCACTGAAAAGTGTCTGTCCACCTTTTCTTTGTTCCCTCTTTTCAGGTATTTATACACATGGATGAGATCTCCCTCAGCCTGCTTTCTCCATGCCCAACTCTCTCAGCCTCAAGGAGTCAACAAACAAGCAAAAATTGGTCAGGGATATGAAAGTTGGAGCTGCCTTGGTCGCATAGCCATATGACCACTGGGGTCACAAAATCCACAAGAATACAGGAGTATCCAAAGAGGAGGAAGCAGGGCAAAAATCAGGACTACAGGTATGCTTTTCAAGAGCTCAGATTACAACCTTTTCACAAAGCTTCTTGGAATAATCTCATAGGATATGACCCTGGATAGATGAAGAGTCCAGGAGAGCTGTTGATATTCAAATACCACTTCCTTCAAGCTCAAGAAAGCTCCATTCCAACAAGTAAGAGATCAAACAGAGGCAGCAGGAGCCCTGCATGGATGAGCAAAGAGCTCCTAAATTAATTGAGAAATAAAAAGGAAGTGCATAAGATGAGGAACATGACAAGTGATCTATAGGGTGTGCAGAATATGTCTTTAATAAGGGTATGTTTCTCAGAAAAATAGCAGAAGATAATTCATCTCAGTGTTGGAGCTTATTTTATTTTATTAGGATATTTCCTTTCATTAGCCCTTGCTGTCTGGAAAGTTGAGGAAAAGAACACTTAAGGGATAATTTTTCTCACCACATAATAAGGGGGAAAAGATGAAAGAGGGAAAAGATATTCGAGAGTTTAATTCTAGGCATGAGACAAGTCTCCAGTACTTCTGCAAATATGTTCACATGCCAGCCATATTATCTTGGAGGTGAAAACCTTGTGGGCACCAACCACCATGCCAGTTCTGTAGTGTGGCCATTACAAAAATAAAAAAAAACACAGACCAGGTTGTAGTTTTTTACACCGGCTCCGGGAGGCATAACGACGAGAGGGTAGACTCCAAGAAGTATTCAGAAGGTTTATTTATCTATAAGAAGGCTAATATCTATGCAGAGAGAAGTAAGCATCTAAGCAGCAGTAAAAGCTGTAATACCTACCAGCAGACTCTGCATCCAGCGTTCCCCAGGCAGACTGCATGGAGAACCCTGGACACAAAGCTCTTGCCTGACCAGATCTCTCTGGCCAGGCAGAGGGTCTGCTCTCAACATGTCTGCTCTCTAAGAAAGTCAGAATATGTCTGCTCTTCTTCTTGCGCAGTTACAGATATATATATCAGACTATATTGTTTATATTAGTTGTCCAATGACCTGAGGCCAGGTTCTCCTGTCCAACCAAGGGGAAAAAGGTCACAGCCAGTGAGAGCAACACTTCTGCTCATGCTCAGGAATATGTGGCCTGTAGAACAGGGCCACACCAGGTGTGTATCTCAATAAAAAGAATGAATGACTGAGGATCAGGAAGATGGCATAAGTCTGTAAGTACTTTGAGTAAGAATTGTGACCTTATTTCTGTGTCATTTGGAATACTATGGAGTGGGAGCTTCTAGAAGTGCTGGATCATGTACTGACAATACTGCTATTAAGCTGTTTGCACTGACAAATATAAGAAACAAAATGGTAAAGACGGAAAGTAGAAGCCTCTGTAAAAACCGCAGGCAGTATCAAGTCTCAGAAAGAAGAAAAGCAACCATATAAGGAGAAATAGATGAAAAATAATTTGCGAGAACCTTTGGAAACTTAGAAACCAATTGTAAGTATAGAAGAATCTTTCTGGAAGATTCATTCAAGGATGCAAGGGTTTTGTTACTCAAGAAAGCTTTGCTGCCTGGGAAAGTACATCTTCCCGTATATCATTTGGTGTTTTTTCTTCTCCTGCCTTACAGAGGGGTTAACTCCCTGGAAAGATAAAATGCTTACAGAGAACCTTGGAGGCCACACAGGGGGGTGCCATTAAAAAGGCACGGAGAAGAAAAAGTGGCATGTTTTTCCATGCCTGGTGCAGCTAGTGCCATAATGTTAGTGTTCTCAGCTTTTGGAAAAAAATTTTCCTAAATCCTTCATGGCTGGTAGCTGGGGGTACCTGTGCATAATCTTTCTTCACACCAACAGATGGGAAAAACCACATTGCTTAAGATGCAGGCTGATACTTTGGGAGAGTTTGACTGGAACTAAGAAGTAGGGCAAAAAAACAGGTATCTAATATATGTAAAACTTAGTGTACATAGTAGATTTTGATGTAATATGGAATTATGAATCAATGAATAAGTTGCAAGCAAACTATGTTAGCAAGTACATAGTAATGACACTAAGCAGACCCAAGAGTGAGGAGGAGAAAACCATCATATTTTCAGTAAAGAGAAGTAAGAAGCCCCCCACACCACACGTCTTCCATGGATGACTTGCCATGACACCCTCCCCTCCTAGACAGAAGCCATCAACCTTAGGATGTGGTTTCTCTGAATGTCTCTCCACCAGAGTGACAGTGGAAGAGTGTGCATAATACCAGAGAAAGGGACAATTACTATAAAGTTTGAGTATTTTGATTTTCACTGTACCATTATAGGGATGAAGTGCAATGTTTGGATAATTGGAATTATAATTGATAGTATCATTGTGTCCAGATTAATCATAATTCTTTGATTAGACTATCAAGACTCTAATTGGACTAGCAGTAAATTCCTAGTTCTCCATAAAATGTATGTGACCCACATAAACTGCACAAGTTGTATTGCACCAAGTTGGCACCTAAGCTGTAATTTAAATGTAACAAATTAGTAATAGGTTTGTGGAGAAACTAGGTTGTGGGCAACCTGGATTCTTATGCTTTAGTGCAACTACAAAGTCTATTGGTTTGATTTCCACAGACTGTAACAGGAGCTGGGCATCAAGCTCAAATATAGGCATCCAGCTATACCCTTCAAAAAGACACCAAATGTGTGCTTTGACATTCTCATTGTATAACTGAAAAGATACCAGATACTAGCAGTGGATTCATGGATGCTAGGTGTAACAGAGTGAGTCACAGAATCATGTAGTTTGTGAGAGACGTGCAGAGGTCAACTAGTCTAACTCTCTGCTTAAAGCAGGTCCAATAATGTCAGGTTACTCAGGCCTTGTCAAATTTTGGATATCTCTAAGGATTTGTTTCAACTGGAGTTGAAACAAACACTCTGACAACAAAGACAACAAAGACTCTGTTGTCTTTGTTGGCTATAAGAAGGACTTCTCTACTAACTATAGACAAGGGTTAATGAAACACTGAGGAATTCATTGTATATAATCACTGCTGAATGTGTCATCATTTGTGGATTGGTGTCAGAGAGAGGCTACTGGTCTAAATGTTTGTGGGTTTTTTTGTCTGACTCAGTCTAGTTATAATACTTGTATACAACCTCAGTTTTCTTCTTCCTTCAGCAATCTTTGGAGATACAGTCATAACTCTGAGCAAGTGTTCAGATGGAGGAAAGCTCTTGTCATATAAACTCATCACATATTTTTTAACGAGAAAAGCCAATGGACAGAAAAATTGGAATCATACAAAGGCATGAATATTTATAGCACCAGATGTTTGAATGAACTAGAAAACTCTTAATTCCATCTGAACCAGATGCCCATAAGAACAGAGCTAAGAGAGGAAAAAAGATGCTTTTCATTTTACGTTTGGTTTTGTTTGGTTTTTTTTTTTTCTGAAAGAAAGGTACTGCTTAAAGAGGAGATATTTATGTCATGGGAATTTTGGGATCTGTCACAGAATTAACCTTTACTAATTCTGAGAAGGCTGCTTATCACCAGGATACAAAGTTCAGATTTAACAACGGACAAAGCAAAAAGGATCTTTGCTGTAACTTGTTACTCTGCTATTTCCAAACATTTTACTTGACTTATATTACCGAAAAGTATGGTGATTCACATGTTGGAGAGAATAACATGTTAGAGAGAATACTAGTGAAGCAGTCAATATTCAGGAAAACAGTGCTGATATCCTCTGTTTTTCAAGATTAAGAGACTAGTAGCACACTCTCTTATACTACTTTTGTCAAAATCTGGCTGTCAAATTAATATATCCAATAGATCAAGTCGCTAATTCATTTCACTATTAGCACTGTTGCCACTAAGAGTGACTAATTTTATTTAGTGCCCATTAGAATTGGTTTGTGTCATTATCATCTCACAGCCAGGCTATAAGAGCTCTTAAATCTGAAAGACTTAGATTAAATACCTGTATCAAGAAAAAAAAAATGCTTTCTATGCAAAACCAAATTATTAAGGCAAAAATGACAATGAGTCAGCCTGTCGATGACCCCAATACTAAGTGACTGGTTTACTTCACCACAGCATGAGTAGGAAAAAAACCAAACCACTATATGGTGTCTAGGCTTCTTTCATTCTTTGTATCTTCAGTACAGAAGTCTGGGAATATTCAAGACGAAAGCACAATCCCAACGGACAGCGCTAACTGGAATATGTCTTAAATATGTGCACTATGTACACTACAGCTGGAATATCCATAGAAAAGTGTTCCAACTTCGTTCTTCTGAAAAATAAAGCTCTATATGTTGACTTTGTGTTGAATGTCATGCAGAGTTCAAGATTTGGAGTATCTACCACCAAATCTGTGACTTATGTCCACGATAACCAGGAAAAGATGCAGGTGTTAAATAACTACTGTTTTCTCAAAATGAAGCAAGCAGAAGTGAATGTAGTGATTGGTTGTGATTTTTTAATAATCCCATAATGATTCAATATCTCTTGTAGAGTCTAAAATCTGCCACACTTTTCTTTTTACTTCAAGGTGAAATCTAATTTTCTTTTATAGTAACACATAGAAAATTATACTAACTGACCAATTTCTCAGTATGAGAGCATAACGGAAAAAGCATCTGTTGTGCATCTCTTCATCACCAGTTATCTCATCAAGAGGGTGGCAATGGATGAAAAAAGACATAAACAGAAGTTTTTTGGTGTTTGATGAAAACCCATAGAGTCAGTTTACTAAGGTCATGGGAGGATCTTAAATGTCTGTCTTGATTTTAAGATAAATACACAAGTTGACAGCAATGAAAGATTAAGGTTATTTCTGAATTGCAGGTAAATGTAGTGAAATTGCTATTGCTGTGAACCTTGCTATAGAAAATTCATAAATGCATAGGAATGAACTCTCCCTGAAGGACCATTTCCTTCCGTTAAATTTCTATGGAAAAAAAAGCATATTTCCTGCAAAAGCTCTCATTTGCCTGAATGAGAGCAGAACTGGATACTTAAAAAGGAAAAAGGATGAAAACAAGGTTATGTAGCAGCTAACTGTAAGAGAAAGTATGTTTTCCCTGGCTACCTCAAAAGAGCTACTACATTGTCTGGCATTCCCCTGAAGCAGTGTCCTTGTCTGTACAGAGGCTGGATGAAAGCTCTTGCATTGCATTTTATCAGAGGGCACAATGCTGAAGATGTGCCAAAGTACACATTAGTATTTGATTTTTTAAAAATACCATTGTGTCCAAAGCTAAAGAACAAATACAGTTTTATATTTTCCTGTATCTTGGTGCAATAGCATGTTGTCACTTCAGCAAAGTATGAATAAATGATCCAGTGAGTCATTACAATTTCTTTTTAAATTAGTCCAGAATAAAATAGTACTGCCTTTTGCAACAACAATTAGTACCAACAATAGTAGAAGTTCCTATGTAAGCAAGACTAAACTAAACATCTTTGAACTGTAAGGGCTAGATACTTTGCATGTCCCTAGCAGCTTTGATATGCTCAAAGACATGAAGCAGCTTTAAAAATGGGATTTGTAAATCCTAGTGAAATAAATTCTCAGGTGTCATCAAGCTGCTATATTACTCCAAACCCTTTTTTTGGAAATCACTATTTTCTTGAATAGAGTTGCTATCCCATGAATGAGAAGACGGACTACTGGAGTTTAAAAAATCATAGCCATAAAATAACTTGTGGCAGTTATTAGACTGGTCTGTGTTCCTGGGAAAGTAAGGCTGGGTGACTTCAATTATTTTCTTTCATTGTCTCCCTTCTCTTAGTTGTGCTACATAGCTTGCCAAATCAACTGGAAATGCTAGATTAAAAACAGACAAACAAACAAACACCCTCACTCCCACCCTTTCCTGATCTTTTTTGACTCTAGGTGAGAATCATCTGAAATTCCCTGGGATAGTTAAGACATATCCCAGGGAATGAGATATGTCTTGTAATATAGGCCTGACTGAACCTAGGGGATACCTCAGCTTTTTGAGGTATCTGAGGGTAGCTATCTGAGAAACTGGAGGGCCTTTGAAATGGCAACTGAAAGTTAAGGCAAATGAACCAATCTTTTGTATCTTTTCTGTCTAATTCTCTTCCTTCTTCCTGCCCAGCTCAAGAAGCCCACAGAGCAGCCTCATAAGAAATGCAAAAGGAGATCACAGTAGCAATTCATTTTTTTAATTGATAAAATTACTTTCTGAAATAATTTTTTTTTAAGTTCTCAAAGTTTAAAAATGGACAGACTCGTTTAAATTTTCACAGAAACAAAATATTAAAAAGGGAAACAGAAACATACAGACAACAAAGGCACAGCAGATGTGTAAAATACTGTATAGATCCACAAATATATCCATTATCAATGTGCTATTACAAGAAAAATGCCTAGACAAATAATACGTGATTTTAAATTATGCAGATAATGGAGAAAAAGTGTGTAGGAAAAAAGAACATTCTAGGAAGAAGTCTGTTATGCTTGCCTTTTTCCATGATCTAGCAGTGATCTAGTAAATTAAAGTCTCTGTCCCACAGATCTTGCCTTGTTCCTATTCTTGGATGGACTGCCATGAAAATCATAACACTATTTCCACACATATTTTATAAATCAAACAAATGGTAAACGCTGGAGGAGACAGAGCAAGACATCAAGACTTGAGCTGCCAGAGTCTCTTTTCTAGCCACTATCTGACTCTGTTGGAAAATTTTTTTCCTTGGATTTTTTGGATAATAAAGTATCATAGAAGCATAGGATGGTTTTGGTTGGAAGGGAGCTTAAAGATCATCTAGTTCCAACCCCCTTGCCATCAGCAGGGACACCTTCCACTAGATCAGATTTCTCAGAGCCCCATTCAGCCTGACCTTGAACACTTCCAGGAGTGCAGCATTCATGACTTTTCTGGTAAACCTGTTTCAGTGCTTCTCCAGCCTCACAGTGAAGAGTTTCTTCCAAATACATAATCTAAACCTTCCCTCTTCCACTTTGAAGCCATTCCCCCGGTTCTATCACTACATGCCCTTCTAAAAAGACCTTCTTGGGCTTTCTTGTTGAACCCCTTTCAGGTGCTGGAAGGCTGCCAGAAAGTATCTCTAAAGCCTTCTTTTCTCCAGGCTAAAGAACCCTAATTCCCTCAACTTTTTCTCATAGAAGAGGTGCTCTATCCCTCTGATCAACTTAGTTGCCCTCCTCTGGACTCGCTCCAACAGTTCTATGTCCTTCCTGTGCTGGGAACCCCAGAGCTGGATGCAGGACTCCAAGTGGGTTCTCACCAGAGGAGAGTCCCTGAACCTGCTGGCCATGCTGCTTTTGATGCAGCCCAGGACAAAATTGGCTTCCTGGGCTGCAAGTGCACAGTCCCGAGTCGTGTTCTGCCTCTCATCCACCAACACTCCCAAGTCCTTCTTGGCAGGGCTGCTCTTGATCTGTTCGTCCTCCAGCCTGTGTTGATATCAGGAGTTGTCTTCACCCAGGTACAGCGTATTGGACTTGACATATCATAACCTTGCATTTGGTCCTGTAATATTGCTTCCTGGAATCTGACTGGGTTGCAATCAAGTATTAATGAAAAATAAAAACCATGGACAGTAATTACACTGGTCTAATAGCTCTATCTCCCAAGCATTTAGTATTTAACGAATATCTATAACTTGCGTTACTCATAATGACTTCTATATTAGATATGTAGAATTTATAGATGCATTTTACATATTCAAAATGGTAAGTTCAGAAGATGCTTTGAAAAATTATGATGCCAGATAGTGACCACTTAACTTTTGTCTGTCAGAATACTAATAAGGGAAGGTGACTGTAAATCTGTAAAGCACTGAAAGCGAGTGGGAAAAAACCAAAAAAGCAACCAACCTTTGGCACAATAAGAAATGGGAAAAGTAGCTGTGTTGCTCATAAGATACATTTTTAAATTTTAAATACTATTTAAAAAATAGTGTTTTGGGTAAATTCAAAGAAAGACAGGGATATCATATACTATTAATAAAACAGGCTTGTGGATATTAAAACCATGAGAATGTTATGGCTGATCTTGACACAAACAAGGAGGTCATCAGATGATATGGCAACCACAATTATAATAAATAGAGTTTTCATAAAGACTGGATGAACAGCTGAGAACTGGTATGCCTCATAGATGATATGCCTTTGGAAACAGGACAGCCTTGGCCTCTAGGTCGTACAAAATGTCCCACTCTCTCTGGATCTTGCTCCCAAAATCTGCCAATAATGGATGCTCAGAGAGTGGTGTAGTGTGGAGCCACTTGTAGAAGACCCGAGCTCCTGTTTTTGAGCATTTCTTATTATTATCAAAGTTCAGTACCAGATAAAAGAGATTAGACTCGCAGCTTCTCAGTTTTTCTTGTTGTTTATTAAGTTCTTATCACAACTTCAGTATGTCACTCTAGCCCTGAGTTTAACACGCTGAAGTATGTGCTGCAAAAGCTGTGAAATGGTGACTGCTGCTAAGTTTTAAGGACTCTAATAACCAATGAACTGATAATACGTATTATATTTACAATTCTGTACCAGTAATCATAATTGTTGCTAACATGTTTCTTCTACCTCAAATCTATTCTACCAATGCCTACGTGCCACCTCTACTGCAGTACAAGGAGCAAGAAGAAGAAGAAGAAAGAACTCAGGGCAACACTCAAAATCCTCCATTTTGTCTTCTTTTATTTCTATACTACGAAACCTAAAACTACAAGTTTCACTTCTGTGACAAACTAAACTATGATCTAAGTTATATTTTTGCTGCTTTTGCTTCTTCCATGAGTGTTGGAAGCTTTTCCCAGGGGCACAGATCAAAGACTGTGTCCTCCTGGGGTCTCTGCGAGGGTCCCAGACCCTCCAGGACAATTTGAGGTGTAGTCCAGATATCCTGGACTCCAACAGTGTAGGAGCAAGACAACCCTGTAACACATTACAGAACACATTAAAGAATAATTGCCCAGGTCCCAGCAACCTGTGGCTTGCAAACCATATGCACTGTCTTTGTATCTAACAGTCACCATAGTATTTCCTTCAATACAGTTGTTCATTGCTTTTTGAATTTCTGTGACATTTTAATATTCCAGTGTCATGTGCTCAGGACTTACAAGCAAAAGATTTGTGTGCACAAAAAGCAAAGCAGGAAAATCTAATCTCTATTTCCCATTCATGAGGTCAGCTTGCGTCCTGAGAANTATTTTAATAGTCCAGTGTCATGTGGTCAGGACTTCTCCACTGTGTGAAGAAGTATTGCCTTTGCTGGGTTTTTTTTTGGTTTGGTTGGTTGGTTGGATTTTTTTACTCTGTCCCTTCCCCTTCCTTTATTTGATATGCCTTATTATTTTTTTTCAAATAGAAAATCAGCAGTTGATCTCTACTCACACTCTCTGTAGTAGTGTGTAATTAGCATATATTTCTATCTCTGTATATTATTGTTCTGTTACTTGGTATGTTCTGTCATATCCCTTGCCCCTCACCCCAGATGGTTTGTCCCCTCTCTTCTTCTCCCTTCCCATTGGCTGGAGCCCCCTATAAGAACCACATACTGGAAATACTTGGGGCTCTTCCCTGGTTGCCTCTGATAAGCTTGGACCCTCCACAGGGCTCAATGCCTCTGAAGTGAATAAACTTGTATTATATGCAACCGTGAAGAGTTGCTGGCACTTCTTCGTCCTCTGTTTCCCTCAGCCTACGCTCGGGGGAGTGCAGGGGCACACTCACCCCTCTGCAAACCCTGAAGCCACTTTCTGAGATAGACCTCCTGACTCAGGGGGTTTCCCATCTAGAAAGGCCTCCTCCTATCGGTGCCTGAGGCCGAAGCAATGCCTGGGCTGAAGAAGGAGCAAGGCAGGCCAGGGGGAAGGCTACAACTCTCCACCCTACTTGTGTAGACTACTGTTACCTTTCTCTTGGGTCTTCTGTTTTTCAGACCTCCAAAAGAGTGAAGAGCTATTGATAGAAGCACTGCTTATATAGCTCTGAAGGAGATGTAATGGGGAAAAAGGCATATAGGTAGGTACTATCTCTGAATCTATATCTAATGGAGAATGAAAATGGGCATCTTTTTATTTCAAAGAATACAGTTACAGAAAAATTGAGAGAAGAATTGAGTAAGCTGCTATAATGGGTTGACCTTGGCTGGATGCCAAGTGCCTGCATGGTCTCTTGCCCCTCCCCTTTTCCCAATAAAGATGAAAAAGACTTACGGGTTTTGAGATAAGGCAGTTTACTACAAGCAAAAGATTTGCGTGCACAAAAAGCAAAGCAGGAAAATCTAATCTCTATTTCCCATTCATGAGGTCAGCTTGCGTCCTGAGAAACAGAGCTCCTACTTGTTTGGTTTTCTTTTTCAACAGGCGGCCATTGGAAACAACCAATGCCCCTCCCCAGCCCCTGTTCCTTCCCTCAGCTTTATATCTGAGCTGACGTCATATGGTCTGGAATATCCCTTTGGTAAATCTGGGTCAGCTGGCTTGTTCATGTCCCCTTGCAAAATCTTGCACACTGCGCTCACAGCAGTCAAAACGGTGAAGTGTTATCTTACAGCACTGTTAAGGCTGCTGTGGGGTCAGGTAGACCCAGTACAGGTTCTTAACTATCTTACAAACAAACAACTTCCTCTGGAAGCAAATACGGCAGAAAGATTTTTTTTTTAATAAACAAGAGGAAATCAAATTGCTTGGGAACAGCAAAATAACATACTGGTAAATCTCTTGATTAATTATGAAAGGAAAATGATAACAAAAAGACTTAAGAAGCTAGATTTAGCAGTCTGAACTTGCCTCAGTGGAACAGATCAACATTTACACATACCAACTTCAGAGAAAGCACAACGAGATTAAATTGAAAGATCATTGTGGCATCTCTATCATTAATGCCATCTTCATTACATTAGCCAAAAATAAAAGGGAATGAGAAGGGAACATGAATATGAGATTTAGAAGAAAGGCACTCTTGGTGGTTCAAATATTTTATATTTTTTAGCTAATCAAGAAAAAACATGGAAAATACTATTAAATATATTGATTTTATAAAATCTCTATTCACAATCTTCTTCAGCATGATGCTCCAAAGGGCCACGGTAGATCTTGATGAAGATAATGGTATTTACATCCGATATCGTACCGATGGTAACTTATTTAACTTAAGACGTCTGAAGGCCCACACTAAGACTCTGAA
>WEIV01023342.1:104895-118739 GCA_013390005.1 Calyptomena viridis
ACCACTGGCTGCCGCAATAGAGGAGCCCCAAAGAGGAGATACAAGGACTCCTTGAAACAGCACCTCAGTCTTGGCCATATTGACCACCATCAGTGGTCTACTTTGGCCTCAAATCGGGAATCATGGAGACACACCATCTATAACGCTGCTACCTCCTTTGAAAACTCACATAGAATTAGCCTTGAGGAGAAAAGACAACGCAGAAAGAACCGCGCCTCGTCAATAACACCTAAGGAGACTTTTAGCTGTGCCTTTTGTTCACAGATTTGTCTATCCCGCATTGGCCTTTTTAGCCATCAGCGTGCTTGCAGCAAGCAAAGGTAGAGCCCTTCCCATATCTTCGTTTGCGAAGCTTAGCCATGAAAAAAATATTGATTTTATAAAATCTGGGGGGAAAAAGCACATCATGACATTCTGTAAAATAGCCCTGGGTTTTGATGAAAAGTTAGGAATCTCAAAATACTTAAATGATAAAATTAGATGCTTGAAGCTGAAAAATATACGCTATAGATAAAGAGGGAAGACTCTTCAGTGTATCAGTTTAGGAGTACTCTGGGATATACTGTATCTTCTTTAAAATGACTACTGAAAAATGGTTTAATAGAAGATAAAATTTTCAGAATATCACAGATAGTGACTCTACAGAAGAGTTCCACCACCTCTTTAGCTATGCCAATAATTTGGTTATGATAGAAGATATACAAAGATGTGGAAAAAAATTGTTGGATTTAGACAGAAGAATTTAAGATCAACAACAAGAAGAAGAAACTTATTATTCTAAGCTGACAAATTATATTAGCCACCAGCCTGTAAACATAAATATCAGTAAGTTAAAGCAATTTAAATGCCTACAAGCATTAACTGAGAATTATCTGGGGACAGAATAAATTAAGGCCTGGGTGCAAAGACAGAATGCTTATAATTATTGTGTTCTTAAACTCAGCACCAAAAATTAATTGTGAAATACTCTCTCATATAAAAAATACTTTAAAGTTTTGGTTTATAAAGATGGAACATTTGAGCAAGAAAAACAATTCAATATATTATAAAATGAAGTACCAGTTTATGTTGGGTTAGTAAATTTTGGTTTTCATTAAATTTATAGGAACATAATTGTAATTAGAATTTTCCATCCTTTACTTGAAAGTACCTTGAAATAGTAGATAAGTTCAAAAGGAAGGATACGCTGAAGTGTCATTTTCATAGGGATTAGGCTGATTTTTTTTACTTTCCCTGAATATTTTTCCACTTTGAGTTTTTAAATGATCATCACCTCACAAGGACCACTGAAGATTCTGTGTTCTTAAACAGAACTAAAACCTTGAGACAGTCATACCAACCAAAAAAATAAAGTAGCAGTGTGCAATGCAATGCTGTACAATACTGATGCAGCTGTTTTTCTTGCTAAAGCAATCTGAGGACTGATGAACATCAACATTCTGAGTTGCAAGTTATCCCTTTGATATTTTCATGGTTCATTGAAGGTGAAATAAGCTGTGCAATTCAAGGACTAAAATCTGTGCAGTGTCTCTTTTGCTGCCCTTTGAGCATCTAACATGAGGATATTTGCAGCCTGAAAGTTGTTAGTTTATCAACTAGTTTTCAGACAAGATCTGCCTGAAAATGGAATGAGAGTAAAGGAGTATAAGCAAACCAAGTCAAGTAATTTGTGTTGCTGTTTTTCTCACAACTATTTGCTGATGACAACCTAAGTCTTTTTGTGTGCATAAATTATATACAAATGGGCAATGGAAAGAGCATTTCTGGGCATTTACTGAGCAGCCAGAGGAAATGAAAGCTGATAAAGTGCTCAGAAGGAGTGATCCAGCTGGCAGCTCCCAGCTGGCATGTCTCCTAGCCATCAAGTTTCCTCCTGCATTAAGGAAGAACTCTTTGGCCTGTACTTATTCAGTTGTTCAGGGCAATGTATTTTTAAAAATAGGTCTGTAATTAAGCCCTAAATCCATATATTCAACTTAAGAAATCAAACTTTCTCAATTATCAGGCATCTGGAAATTTCCACATCAGCTGGGTGGACTATATTAAGAAATCAAACGTACCAAGACTGTTCTCTGGCACTAAAGGCAATTGGCATTGAGCAGCCTCCAGTCCCATAGCTATGCAGCTAGGCTGTCCAGAACAGGGTGACCTGACCTAAATTGCCTGTTGGAAACAGTCCCTTACCCATGGTGTTACCCAAATCATGCCTGGGAACTGTTAGAAAGCTGGGCAAAGCCCAGACTTCTCGAAGAGACTGTACTTGAAGTTTAATGATATAAAGCATTAAATTAAATTGCCTGAGGATTGTCTCCACTATTTTTAAATGGCCAGAACAGACACGGCTAGTAAGTGTTCCTAGGTGTTCATGGTTTCTAGAAACAAGACCTCCTGTTTGTTTTCTTTTACTATTTCACTGTTCCTGTTTGGTAAAGATTAGCCTAAGCCACTTTGTTCATTTACTAATATCAGTGAGAAAAGACCTTTCATCATATCTTTCCCACTAGACTAGGGTGTTCTCTCCAGCTTTTCATCACCTCACTTTTTCAGATATGGTGTTACACATTAACCTATGAAAGTTAAACTTTGACTGCACAGTCCATTGTAGATTCAGTCTTGTTCCATGTACTGTACTTTTTTGGCAGGGAGACTACAATCCTCTTGCTTGTATTAAATATCTTACTGTGAGTAGTCCACCAGCATTACAGTGATTGCTTCTGGTGAAAATAAACAATGGTAAAAAACATTGGTGTATGTTCCTGTAAGTCACTCCCCACCTTATTTCCAATGGGTTTAGGATTTTTTCTGGTCTCTGTCACACAGCAGTTGAAATTCAGACCTTTCACAACATAATAAATCAGTAAAGAAGAGGAAATATAGATCACGATGCTGGTTTTAAAGTTAAGAATTAAAAATATTCATGGTTAGAATGAAGCTCTATAAAAAGGAAGAAAGATCAGACAGGTGAGTATTTGAATCTATTCATGCTTGTTTAAGCTTTCTAGCAAAAAAAAATAAGTATCTATTTGGTTTGAAAGACAAAACATCATGGACTTTCCAAAGACAACTCGTACAACTCTTTGTGAATTGCTTGTTTTCACTGTTAAGCAGAAATGTGTCCCTAGTTCCTCAATTATCTCCAGGCAATGGCCAGCATGAGTGGGTGGCATGAGATGTACTGATGGAGGCTGTGTCATGTAAGGACAGAAAGACTAATCAGAAGCGAACAACCATCAAGATAATATGAAAGGAAACTTGTGAGATGGAAAGTTCTGTTATCCAATGGGCATTAAAGATTTGTATCAGAGTCTCATCACGCGTTTTAAGTAAACAATATTCTTTCAGACCTCAGACTGTTTTGAGATTCATTCTTTTTAGTATTCAGAAAGGCTGAGAAACAGAACAGTGGTCTATCTATATAGAAGTCTACCATGGTATAGTATGCCATAGAAAGCGGCAATGTCTATTATTGGTCATATTTGTCTATTGCAGTGGACATGTCTATTTATCCCACAGCTGACAATTATAATCTGAAAGTTGACTCAAGCTGAGTTCAATCATTTTAAATAAAAATTTAATTTAACAGCTTTCTTATCTTCTATTTGTATGAAAACTACAAGGATTCATAAAAGGAGCTCCTATTCCTCCTGGTTTGCTATTAAAAAAAAAAAGTGTATTTTGCCGGAGATATTTACTTCTTCTGGTATCACTTTAAGGAGAGAACTATCTATACATAAGATCTTGAGACTATGTTTTTGGGTTCTACTGTAAAAGACAGCAGACAAATAGCAATAAAAACTAAGATTAAGGCATTAATTTCCTCCATAAGTAAGCAAAAAGACATTGCTCCTTACTGAGAGTACAGCAACCCTTAGGATCCCTCAGAGAAATAAAAAAAAAAACCTTAACAAAACTTTGAGGAGAAGCTTTTAAGCATCTGGTGTAATTATTATAGTGGCTTCCTATTGTGCTTAAACTCCAGTTGAGTTGCCTCAATACATCAGCTGTGCAAACACAGAAAAGGAGCTGGAAAATATTTGGTATATTTTTCTCTGTTTTTCAGAGAGGCTTTTGGTCTTTTTTTTTTCTCCTTTTCTTCCCTGAGATGACATGCAGGATAGAATTCATCCTTTCATTATGCCAGTGAAATAAGGAGAACTGAATAGGAGATTATTTTTCCCAAAGCATATGAATGCTTATTGTTTATACAAAAAAATAGGATATCACAGAATCATAGAATCAACTGGGTTGGAAAAGACCTCTGAGATCATTGAGTCCAACCTTTGACCTAACACCACCTTGTCAACTAGACCATGGCACCAAGTGCCACACCCAGTCTCTTCTTAAATACCTCCAGGGACGGTAACTCCACCATTTCCCTGGGCAGCCCTTTCCAATGCCCAATCACTCTCTCTGTAAAGAATGTATTCCTGATATCTAAACTAAACCTAAAATTATAAACATCAATCACAGTCATTATCTTTTTTTTTTCTAAAAACTTAAATAAGCAAGAATCAAGTATGATTTTTTTAAATAATTCATAACCACAAAAAAGAAATCTGGCTAGTCACTCCAGATTAGTGTTTAGCGAGTTTTTACATATAAATTAGGACTGAAATCTGTGTTTCTAAACATTTCTCCTCTCTCAAAGAGTCATAGGACTTCAAGTGATAGTGTCCTGATCAAGGATTACTTTGTATTTTATCATAGATATTTTTTGCAGGAGAGGGACAGGCATAATTGCTTGCATATTTGAGCAATGTCCTCTTTAGTAACTAAGGACACAACTATTAGTTTTAGCTATCAGGCCTTTAATGAAAAATAAAGAAGGCTTGTATGAGAGCACATTTTAATAGTATATATTTTTATTTTTTTCCACTCAAACAGGTGATTGTTCAGCATATATCCACGAAAAGTACTGATTGATTCAATTTAATGGAAAAAGAAGTCGCAGAGTTCCATCTCTTGAGATAGCTCAAAATTAATCATTGGACTGAGTGCAGTAAAAATCATGAGTAAATCTTGACAGTTTTTTCTGTGAATGTCCACTGGAAATACATTCAGTTATTGAACCTACCAGAGTTTAAAAAAAAATATAAAGGGGGAAGGGAAGTCTTTTAATCCTAAATGGATAATTATATCAACATGAAAAAAGTAAAGCTATGCTAGCAAGATCTGTCCTACGTCACTCATGGTCAAAAGGCAGTATTTGAAGAAAAAAGTCAGGTGATACAATAGTAATTAATTTTCTTGAGAGATAAATACTGTTTCTACAGAAAAAATGTGACTCTTCTGCGGCAATCTTCAGGCAAATAGCTGAAGTATGCTAGTACAGAAAGATTCTTGTACTTTCTTGGCAGATGTTCCAACAAAGACCTTGCAACAGTGATAGCATTAATGGTGCCAAGTAGCAATAATAAAAAAATATAATTTTGAACAGTGTTTTCTTTCTATGACAGATCTATGACATAATACAGAAAAATATCTTATAAAGTGTGGGTATTGAGTGAAGCAGGAAGGAGGGAAATTTGTAAAATATAGCTCAAATATTCTTTCAGGTAATTCTTCATCAAGTCTTATCCTGCATATATTTTCCCAAGTATAAAATTTACATGAGAACATTGAGATGTCTGAAATGTAACATATACATGTATTTTCAAGACTGAAGATCAAAAAATAGAATGATTTGACTTTTGAAAAAGAACATTTTCTCAAAGTGAAAGTGAAGGCAACATTATTTGGATGGGTATTTGATATATCATTATTTACTCAATTGTTAAAGACTTGGGAGGAGTGTTTATGTTTACATTTGCTTGTCAAACAATTCTTTGCTAGCTTTATCTTTCTGTTCCTTTTTCTAATCATAAAAAAATGGGTCCAAACAAACAACTCCTATGCCTTTCAGTCTATTCTAGGATAAAATACACTCTCATTCTAGAGACATACACATGTGAGTCCAAGGAGCATCCTAACAGTAAGGAAAGCTGAACACATCTTAAAGGTGCTAAGGGTTCTCAGTTTCCTATGTATGTAACTAGTATTTAAAGCAATGCAAGTACTCAAGCTAGCTAAATCTGAGACTTGTGATAGAGCTACTTTGTATTCTTGAATTTAAGTAGCCATTTAATTTCTGTGAAGTCAGGGGAGTCACACCTTTTCACAGAATCACAGAATATTCTGAATTGGAAGGGACCAATCATTGAGTCCAACACATAAGTGAATGGCCCCTACAGGAATCAAACCTACAACCTTGGTGTTATTAGCACTGTGCTCTAACTAACTGAGCTAATCTCAGGGGTTTTGTCTGGAATATTTTTGATTTAATCTACATTGTATATACCAACAAGCATGTCACTTCAGTGGATTTTTTTTAACAGTTTTTTTTAATTTAGGAGGTATTTCCCCCAAATAGATTTGCAAAATAGATGCAAACCAGCCTCCAAGTCAGAGTTTTTTATAATAGTCTAGTACAAAATTAATCTGTCAATATGTATGAAGTTTACAGCTTGTAATAATTATGGAAATAAAATGTACATGTCTGTGGATAAGATGCCAAGATAAAATAATGGCAATCAGTCCTTATTTCTGTGCTCAGAAATCCTGACTTTGCACCCTGTTGTGAATTAGCAATGCAAACAAACTTCAAAAGGAAATACAAATTCCCAAGGTTCAGTCACACATGTGCCTTGGGGTGCTAATGTTTGAAGGCAAAATACACCACATAGAAGGAAGAGTTGTGTCCGAAAGACTACATTTTCAAATGCGGTATCACATTCTTGCTTTGAATTAGTATAAGCAAAGATGATGTTGCTTGAATCACAAAGGAAAATGTTATTAATGTGCAAAGTGATAGAACAAAAGCAACAAAAACTGTCTTGGTATAATGAATATATGTGAAAAAAGAGTCATAAAGCACAGGACACTAAAAAGGCATGAAAAACCATGGTTATAATTAAACTCAAGACATGGTTTTGAAAAGTCTAGAAATCAGAGTAGTATGGACACTCCGCAGGATTCATAGACTCTGTAACAAAAATAGAACAGCAAGGGTGCTTCTAGCAAACTTAATTTTGGGATATTTTTCTCCACACATTAAAATGGATAGAAAACTACTAACCTTTTTCATACATATAACCTGAATAGAATATTCAAGGGAAAATTCAGCAGTATTATCCCTATGATAATTTATTGCTGTACTCAATTGTATTGTTTTTGCCAACACATTATTAGTAACATAAATAGACATGCCAGTGTTTTTTATGTTTATATATACAGATACAAACATAAATAGATTATGTTGAGTTACCGTTAAACTTGTAAGAATGGCAAAATGCTATGGTAGCACGAATTTCTATAGCCTATTTACAAATTACATGACAAAAAAATATTTTTAAGCAATTAATTTTAAAAATCAGACTGTGTTCCTTTGCCGCTGTCTTGGGGTGACTTTATGATGTATTGCTGTATTGCCAACTCTGCACCAGGAAAAATGAATCTTGGGCCTTTCTGCGTCNGCAAATCAAAGTTCCAACAGAAATACCCAAATAAGCTATTTATAATTTTGCTGGTGTCAAGACAAGCTAGTAATAGGCTTAGTAGTAGCCATGCCATGCCATTTCCTGAGGACAGGGACAGCTGGCCCTGTGGTTTGTTCAGGAAGAAGCCATGCCTCCACCAAAGGGCAGAAGACACAGCCCTACATGAGGTGCAAGGGGACAGAGAAAGAAACGGTCAAGAAAATAGGCAGAATTAACACAGAGAGAGAAAATTCATGCTCTACACATTTATTACTTTGGTATCAATCAGATTTTACATCAAAATATAAGAAATTGGGGAATACAATCCAGATTTCAGATATCTTTCATTTGGAGCAAGTGTTGTAACTGCTACAATGCTGTACAAAAACAACTTCTTCCTTTCCTCACTGGTGTCTAACTGGGCCCTTAAGGAAGCACATACACACACATGGGAAACACCTGACCTAATTTTGGACACTTAACATTGATAATTAAATCTGAGTTAGCTGTCTGGACTATCTTCATAATGAAGACACAGTTGTTTAGCACCATTCCTCTGAGTTAAAATAAATGCTCATAATAAATAGGTCAAATTAATCACTTCCTAGAAATGTTGTTAATCATAAAGGGAGGCCAAGGTGACTAACAGAGACACGGATCATAAACACACAGGGTAATTCAGGCTACAAAGGACCTTAATAAGTCTCCAATCCAACCTCCTGCTTACTGAAGTCAGATGAGGTTGTTCAGTGTTGTGTCAAGTTGTGACCACCTCCAAGGACAGAGATGGCACAACCTGCCTGCGCAGCCTACTCCCCTGCCTGACTGTCCTCACGTAGAAAAAATTCTTTCTTATATCCAGTCTGTTTCAGTCTGGGCTTGTTGTCTCTTCTCATTTTACCATGCACTCCTGTGAAGGAATGAGGCTTCATCTTGCTCACATTCCCACAGGCACTGGGGGCTGCTGTTAGGTGTCCCTGAATCCATCACTTCTGCAGGCTGATCAAGCTCTGGTCCTCAGCGCTTCTCACAGGCCGAGCGCTCCAGCCCTAACCACTATGGTGGCTTTCCACTGAACTCACCCCAGTTTTCAATACCAGAGAGTCTAAAACTGGATATGGTATTTCTAAATTCATAGAATATTTTGGGTAGGAAGGGACCTTTAAAGACCATCTGGACAAATTCCCCTGCCCTGGGCAAGAACATCTTTCACTAGATCATGTTGCTCAAAGAAGCTTCAAGCCTGGCTTTGAACACTTCCAGGGATGGGACATCAGAGATCTTCTGTGTTGCCCAGCAATCAATGTGTGCAGCAGAAAGAGGCTAAATGGTAGTGGGAAAACGAAGGGACTTGAGGATTAAGTGATGTCAGGAAAAGCCTCAACTCAAAAAGTGTTTCTGTTTAGGATAAGGCTTAAACAGCTGTGTAAGTCTCTGTGTCTAGCCTGATCTGCTGGGGTCATGCTGTGGGGTCCTGAACCCCAGATAGAACTGACATGGAGGTGGCTATGACTCTCTGGCTTCTGTCTAGTATCAGTGCCTCATTCTTTCCCTCAGAAATGAGTAAGATATGGATGCCACCATCTGCCTGTGCCTTGTAGCTAGCTATATATCTTCCCAAAGGAAAATGAAAATATTCCTGGATCTAATAATGTAAACATTACCATTGCAGTCACATACTGCTCAAGTAGTGAAAATGCTTCACCCAGTCTGGTCAGAGAAGAGAAATCCCTTAGTACTGACACTAGTGTGTCATGGCCACTTCCAGCTAGGAATACACAACTGCTAGTCACTACCAGGCAACATGGACCACTCCACTGCCAAGTGATGGACAGAAAGCTTGTCTTACACAGAAATCATGAAACTGAGTTCAGGTCGTCTTGCATAACTTTGACCAACTGCTGCTCCTCACTTGGAAAATGGTATTTTCTGTTTAACTTTTAAACTTTTCTGTTACAATCTTTTGCTATGCATTGACATTCTGATTGACAAAGTTCTCAGCATCAGCTGTAATTGGCAGGTATTTTAGAAAATGGAAACAGTCAAGTAGAAAAACAGCAACGTAGCATTTGTTGCTGGCAACAATAGTTTCAATACTCAAGATGAAATGCTGACTAAAATAACAATAACAAAAAAACTCACCCTGCACTATATCATTATTTTTAATGGCTGCAAAAATCCTTTTCCAACCCATTTGTCTGTTATGCCAGGACCATGACCTTGGATTTGCTTCATCACTGTGGGCTTGCCTGGAGATCTCTGGATGGTAGCTGACCTTGGTTGCATGATCCCCACAGACTGATCTGACCTCCTTTGACTCCAGACCTGCCTCATCCCGCACAGATGTGTCCAGCAGCCCAGATTTCTGGCTGACCTGGTTACCACCACCACCTCTCCTCTTTTCTGCTTGTTTGGGTGATAGGAACTGCTGCCCTGCCAGTGCCACCATCACTCCCAGCTGCCAGCTCCATGGCACTTATGGTTGCTGTTTCCTGACAGCACCTGGCTGCAAAGCAGGCAGCAAACACGGCTGTATACTGACTGAGCAGCAGGAGATGCATATAAGTAATTTTACTATAGGCTACAGATATTTAGGGAAGTGTTTGTAATGTTATAAACCAAATAACCCTCCTTCCTCATTCAAGTATCTTCTTATAATAGAGAATATGGGTCTCATAGAGACACACGACAGAGAGTGTGTCTCATCCTCTTCCCCCAGTATGGTCTTGTACTTTATTGCTTTGTGTATGCCTCAAAACATAAGTAGCTAATGTTTTGAATAATGTTTACTTCCTATATATTTGCACAAAAACAAACAGTCATTTAAGGATCAATAAATAACAGAGAAATATGACCTCTACCAACTAGGAAAGGCTGGAGAACTACCATGAAAAAAGGCCAAGTGTAGATGGTATATCTGACCAAGAGCTTTTTTGTTGTCTAACTATATGAAAGTCCTTTATCTTCTCTTCCTGCTCATTAGCCTTTAGTAGAACAATTATCCAATATATGTTGGATTATTTTGGCTACATAGATGTTGGGCTATATATAGACCAAATAATCTTCAGCTATACCCTTGAGAAAATCAACAGAAAATATCTGCAGATTTTTGTTAAATGCTAAGATGTCACTTCTTTAATTTCATTTGTTAAAATGGTTTGTGTATGTGTAGATTAACTGTACTCAAGTTACAGTTTATCAGCTTTATAAATTTTGTGAAATTAAAATTTAATTATCTTTGCAAAGTCATTTCATGCCCTTAGCTAAAACTGCCCACTGACCCCATGTACAAATTGACT
Source organism: Calyptomena viridis (assembly GCA_013390005.1). Classification (NCBI taxonomy): domain Eukaryota; kingdom Metazoa; phylum Chordata; class Aves; order Passeriformes; family Eurylaimidae; genus Calyptomena; species Calyptomena viridis. Next base: position 115,709 of record WEIV01023342.1, read on the forward strand.
TTCATGAGGCTGTACATGAATTAATTTAACTCACTTAAATCTGGCTGGACTTCAAAGCCAGCTGGTATATTCCTCTCATGGTTTAGCTGAGGCTTTCAGTCTCAGCAAAGCTGAGGTTTCCTCTTGCTTCCTCATAATTTAACATGGTATCCATCCACAGGCTTTCAAAACCCTCTTGAATAAGTAGTGAGGAGCACTGTTTTTTAATAAATGCTGACAAGAGTCAGATTCTGGACTTGAAAGAAATGCCTTTCTGTGTCCCTATGTCTATGCTTTCACGGCAAAAAAACTTAAAGGAATTATTTCTGTAGAAGTTCTGTTATAATCTGTGACTATAAACTGCATTATTATCAGCACTTTCATATACGGTTATCCTCATCGATATTTTTAAAACTTCCAATGTAATTTTTATGCGTGTGTTTTGCCAAAGCTATCTGAATGTTAAGAAAACTTCCCTGTCTGACCACCCAGGAGCTACTCTGGCAGTCACAGTCCCATCACTACACTGTCACTGCTGGGATCGAAGTCCCTTCACAGCAGGCAGCTCCAGTGAGCCAACAGGTGTCCTGCTTGACTCTCTACACACACTACTCTCACACAGTCTAACAAGGTTTCCTTACTGGCTCAACCCCAGGTGTCCCATACCACAGTCCAAGACATCTGGATCCTTAAATAATTTAATCACAATGCAAAAACTGAATAGCAGCTCAAGCTGGTGCCTCCGAGGAAGAACTATGAACCAAGGACTCACTGGGCTTTTATACTCTCACAGTGTGTGCCAGCAAAGTCTGGTGTCTTCCAGCTGAGCTCGTCTCCTGCTGTGTCTCTGGGTGTCTGGTCTCCTGGCTGGGCCACACATCCTCCTGCCCTTTGCTCTGCAAAGGGTCAGCAGTCCATGGCCTCTTCTCTGGGGATTCCCACACCCAGAGCTCAACCTGCAGCTCAATCTGCAGCTGCACACTGAGCTACCAGCAATAAATGTATTCCTCAACATGAATATCAAAATAATTTCTAACCATGATTTTCTGATTACAGATCAGCATGGAAACATCAAAAAGATTATAGCAAACAAATAAATTGTTCTTTATAAAATATTCTTATTTTATACTCTAACTCCATTGCATAAATTTTAAAATCTCATCGGTTATTTTCAGTGAGTTTTTGGGAACCTCAGCTGAATTACAAGCGTTCCTGGTTTTAAGAAAATGCTAAAATAAAAAAATACTAAGCAATCACCCTCTGAAAATCTGCCCCTTTTTCAAGTATCTCAGACACAAAATTGAAATTTAGGTACTCAAAACCACAGGCTGATATTTGTAAATATAAGTATAGAAGAAATCCTGTTTCTGTTCAAATTCTTCCTAAAATTGATTGAGTTACATAGGGATGGTATTGTACAAGTTCTTATTGTAATAATTGTTCAACAAACAAGAAACCTTGTTGTTGCCTTTTTTTTTTCATCAAGGCATAATATTAAGGAGTTTAACTAGCAGAGAAGTTTCCCTTGAACTTCCTTTTCTATTCATCCTACTTACTCCATTTAAAGCTCTGTCCTCTGGCTTGTTTACATATATTTCATTAGATTAAACTAATCCACATGTATCAGTATATTTATAGGAAATATCATTCCCTCGTGGATACCCTTTGCTGATGACAGTAATTTCTATTTTTAGTTGAACAACATATTTACTGAGTGCTGGTGCAAGTGTTTGGCCTCAGATTTGTAACACAGTCAAGGTTTATGGAGCCAACAGTTTTGCAGATGTATTACTATAGGTAATAATGAAGATACAAATACTTGTGTACAATTGTATTCTTACATTTCCAATAATTATATATCTGAAATTTTGCCAGCCTCACTCCTCAGAATGTGCATAGAGTGGATTTTTTAATAACACGTCCAACAAATAGGCAACACCAGCAAAAAAAGAGCAAATATAAATATCCAATTCTTTTCTAAAAACCTGACAGAGATTTCATTTCATTTCATTTCATTTCATTTCATTTCATTTCCTTTCCTTTCCTTTACTTTACTATACTTTACTTTACTATACTTTACTTTACTTTACTTTGTTTCATTTAATTTTATTTCATTTCATTGCAGGCTAGCCTTTACCATTAGCCCAAAACATTCCTGTCAAGGCCTGTCTAGAGTAGAAGAGTTTGCCAGTGGAACTGTCTCCCGTAAGCATTTTGGGAGAGCCCTCCCTCTAGTGGGAAAAGAGGAGAGCTTTTGGAAGAGGTGTTTTTCTGTCACACCACATGACTGATGTGCAAGATGGACCTATGCTGCAATACGGGAAAAGGAAAGAATAAAAGGCATTTTAATGAGAAGTTAGATGCCGAAAAAAAATCATTGTAGACCAGGTCAGAATGCTTTACGGAACTGTATAAAAAGTGATTGCCATCTTCAGTTTTTCCTACAGGGGAAAAATCAAACAAGCAGGTTTCTTATATCAGATGTGCTGCACCCTTTTTTTTTTTTTTAATATAGAAAAATCCTGCAGAATTTTGCATACATAGCAGGTACAAAATCCTTGTATTGATTATTATGTATCGATTATTCTAGGAATTAGTCGAGTTTCAGATTAGCGTCTGAGAAAATTCTTTGTTCTTGCTGTATCAGCATTTAACATACGAGCTTTACTAAAATTCAGGAAAACTACATCCACCGCCTTCCCTTCATCCACTGTGATTCATCCATTCTGATAAGTTTCATTAATTCTGATAAGCTTCATCTTCCTCAGAGGCTGCAGAAGAAAATGTAAACATACTCTGAAAAATCTGTTAAAAATGGGAAACCTTCATTTACTTCATATTACTATACCAGCCATTCACCACAACTCCTTGAGCCCTGCCATTCAGCCAGTTCTCCACCCAGCACTCCATGTACCTGCTCATCCCACAACTGGATGACTTGTCTGGAAGGATGTTATGAGGTACATTATCAAATGCCATATTAAAATCCAGAAAAATTAGATCCAATGCATTCTCTTCATCCATGAGGTTGTGAAGCTTGTCATACAAAGAT
>WEIV01023342.1:118755-128903 GCA_013390005.1 Calyptomena viridis
GCCTTCCCTTCATCCACTGTGATTCATCCATTCTGATAAGTTTCATTAATTCTGATAAGCTTCATCTTCCTCAGAGGCTGCAGAAGAAAATGTAAACATACTCTGAAAAATCTGTTAAAAATGGGAAACCTTCATTTACTTCATATTACTATACCAGCCATTCACCACAACTCCTTGAGCCCTGCCATTCAGCCAGTTCTTCACCCAGCACTCCATGTACCTGCTCATCCCACAACTGGATGACTTGTCTGGAAGGATGTTATGAGGTACATTATCAAATGCCATATTAAAATCCAGAAAAATTAGATCCAATGCATTCTCTTCATCCATGAGGTTGTGAAGCTTGTCATACAAAGATTTCTCTTTGTGAGCCCATGTTGATTGTGCCTGATATTTTTAAAATATCATGTTATTTTTTAAACGCCTTTCAGTAATACCCAGTATAATCTACATATTTTTTCCAGAACCTGGGGTTAGACTAAAAGCTCTCTAATTCCTTGGGTCTTCTCTCACTCTCTTTTTGTTGGTCAGAATAACACTGGCCAGTTTCCAGTCAGCAGGGACCTCCCCAGACACCCAAGACCTTTGGGAGGTGCTCAAGAGGGGTCCTGCCATAACACCAGCAGTGTCTTCAGAACTCTACGACAGCTTCACCCAGGGATTACCCTTCAGTAGGAACATACCATGGAACTGTACTGGTGGGGGTCTTCTACCAAAGGACTGTATTGTCAGCACAGGAATCTCAAAATGCTCACTTCTGCCCATCAAAAACCCCTCCATCTTACTGAGATCCCATAACTTATTTTCCATTTCCATAGTGGCTAACATAAACATTTTTTTGTTACAGAGCATACCTTCATCCCTACAGTTCTTAATAGGCATTTACAAACCCTTTGCTGTGGGCTGCAGTTCCATTGGCTCCAACAGAACTATGACAAGGCATAAACTTTTTGATTTGTGAATGTGACCATCCTGAGATGTCAGCACAGGACTGTGTACTCAGAATAAAACACACTCACCAGCATATCCAAAATACAGTATAAGCAATATTCTCCCTACATTGCTTTGATGCCAACAAAAATAATTCTGTTTGTGGAATTTTCCTGAGTTAATGCCTTTGGGACCTCAAGTTCAAACCTAGTCAATAGGATCTGAAAAATTAATTTCAAATACAAATAAACGTCATTCATAATCTAATCACCCACAGCAGTTCTGCAAAGAACACTGACATTAGGAAGAGATCTGAAGGAACATGTATGGTACTATTTAAAAGACAGACATTGGCATGAAAGAAAATCAGAAAAAAAGCTAGCTTCATTTAAATGTATAGCAAAATCTACTTCCACTTCTGTGAGGTGAAAACTCACTGGTTAAGCTTCCATTCATTTACTAGGGTGTAATTTATCTCACAGTGGACCAAAAGGACCAAATTTATCCCACAAAAGGACCAAAGTTTGAAAAATAGTGATGTTATTAAATTACATTTATTCAAGAGGACAAGACCAAGATCATAATTCTACACTTCCCTTGCAAATGTTCACTCCCACAAATCCCACACTGAAGCGAGTTTAGGCAAAACCAAAGGCATAAGAGTGTATCTCTTTTTCAGTACCACAAAACCATCACGCAGATTATACACTTGAATTTTATTCAGGGAATTCTTAAAAAAGCTTCACCCAAGTCCTGCTACAGGAAAGCTCTGCAACATTCCTAGATCAACAGATTCAATGGTAGAAATGACTGTTGGGGTGAAACAAGGCATTTTCTGATTACTTTCTCCATAAAGTTAGGAACGTGCAAGTGGTATGAGAAATTGTAACTGAGAAATCTAAGAATTTATGACAAAGGTGAGATATGGGAAATTCTAACAATTATTATCAAAAGATTGGAGAGAATTTATGCACCCTTTGCATCTTTACAATAACGTTTTTAATACTTGCAAATTATTGAGTAAATATATGAAGTTAGAATAAAACTATAAAACCATGCTAAAAGACATTTTCTAATATTCGACTTAAGTGAATTAAGTTTTAGTACTATATTTGGATTCTGATAAACTTCACCTTCCTCACTGACTGCAGAAGAAAATGCAAAAATATTCCTTAAGAGTTTTAAAAATGTTGAAATACTATACCAGCCATTCATAAAATTGCAAACAGATTTTTTTTCCTTGCTTGATAAGAATTGATGAAAATATCCAGTTCCTAACTTCCTCTAATTAACCATTATTCAAAAAAATTGCGGGGGTTTGGGAGGAAAACGAGAAGGAGAAAAGGATTCCACAATGCCTCCTTTAAAAACAGATAAAGTGATTTTTCTCTGTGAAACAAAGTTGCCTCTACAGCTTGACCAGGAAGCGGCAATGCCTGTGCTCCCTCTCCCGGCTTTGCGGCAACATTGCCATGGGCAAATCCTAACCAGGCTGACATCAGGGCTGAGGTTCTGTGCAGAACAGAAAAAACAAAAATGTGAAGCACTGTACTGTTTCAGCTTCCTCAAAGAGAAAAATTAAGTTGCTTCAAACGAAAATTAAAGTAGTTTAAAAAAATATTTTATTTCCAAGCTTCATGAAAGTTTTTTCCAAGACCTGACAGATGAAAAATATAAAAATGCCTTACACAATGGACAACCTCACTTTTTTCAATATTTGTAATACTTCAATAAATTTTAGCAATCTGTTTAGTTATAGAAGTCCTTACCTCTCTGGTGGGAAATCTGAAAACTTTAAAATAATAGTTTATCTAACAAATTGTTCACAGAGAAGATCTAGATCACCTTTCTAATGTTAAAATTAGATCTTAATAATTGTGTAATTGTAAACCTGGTAACTCCACAAAACCAAATAGTAACATAAGTAAAAAATAGATAGCCTCATTTTTTAAAGAGAAAGTATTCTTTAAAATTCTTTGCAGTATTTTTACTATATTCAACATAGAGCTCTTATATCTGTGGTATGTAGCCATCCTCACTGCATTAGTCATGTGGCTTCTCAGAGCAGTTTTTAACTAAGGCTAGCATTCAGTTTTAATGGAAAAAAATGCTTATTTATAATTAAAACTAAATTAGTGGTTTCAAGATTAATGGATAGAGTACACTCTTGCACTTGTGATTGTATTGTTTATTTGCTACAATTTTGATTATGATCTTAAATAGCAAAGCCATCTCAGAGGCAAAGGAGGTTCATACTGTGGCTCAGGAATGCCTTATCTCCAGTGTGGTGTACCCTGCACAAGAAGTGAGAAAAACAATTTTCCTCTACTCTTGTTCAACAGGAAGTTGGGCTGGGCATAAGGGGTAGTAGGAGAGCAAAATCAAGACCCTGCTTGCTGCCTTCTATGGTTTTTGTATTATTAACATCTGAAGTGGAAAGGATACCATGTCTTCTATTTCTGCCTAGGATTTACAAAGCAAAACATGCTAGACAGCATCAACTCAAAATCTGCCACTCCAGGAATCAACTGTCCACATGCTGTGGAATGTGGCCCAAAACCATAGGCTTATGGCCAAAAATGGGACAGAACATAGGTAGTGTGTAAGACACACAGTTGACAGACTTTGAAAATAACTTTTGTGATGGACCGACTTAATTACTAGGGAACCAGCCTGTCTTCCCTAGCAGAGAATCCCACACACAGCACATGTGCTTCATGACAAGAAAGCTGAGACCTCAGCACCATCAGCAGTGTCACAGTCACCTCCAGCCTCGCCCTGCCACCTCCTTCCCAGGTTTGTCTGAGGGAACTGGGGAACGTGGGCAGCCACTTGCCCCACGTGCAGGAACAAATTCAGGTGAGGCTCTGCCCCATAATCGTTTGCTCATGCAAACCAAAATGACACAGTTGGTAGCTGCTGACTGCATTAAGATTTCTGGAAGATGAAGTTCAGCTGGTTGGTGTCATAGGGGCAGAGTTATGAGCTATGTCTTTCCCTTCCTGTTCCACCGCAGTTTGGGAAGGGGGGGAGGTATTAATTACACCCTGGGCCCTTTTCCAGTCATCCTTCCCATAAGCACAAGCAGAGGCTAAGCTCAATTTTGCTGCCACTGGCAAAGTGGAGCAATCCTGCCCCTGTGTTAAGACAAGTTAATGACCAAGTACACAACAAGCTATCTGCATGTTAGTACAAACTAATGAGGTTCTACAATGCCAGCATCTTGAATTACAAAACTGACCCTAAGTACTTTTTAAAACACAAGGCCGTTTAGAGATAAATGATACAGATTTAGCACAGTGTAAATTCAGAAGTGTGATGTATTCTGTTAAATATCCACTAAACATCCACTACTGGTCTGTATATTTAAACAATAATTGAAACTGTAGAGTTTGTAGGTTTGACTTTTCACTGTAACAACTTGTTATGACCTTGGGTTTCAAGAAAACCTGTTGAACAACTGTTAGGTCATTTCAAAAAAGCAGTGCTCAATTCTCTGACTTGCAATCTCAGGCTAAATGCTACGTACACTTGTTTCAAATACTTCAAATCCTTGTGGCTTTAGGACACTCTGCCACAAAGCCTTTCATAGAGTCGTGAGGTGTGAGTTTGGAAGGGACCTCTGGTGGTTGTCTGATTCAGCCTCCTCTGCCATGTAGAGCCCTTTTCCCCAGCTATATCACCCATCTGCTTCCTGCAGTGAAAGTAAGCGGGAGAGATACATAATCCCAAAATTTTGGTCTGTTGTATAGAAAGACTATGGACAAGAAAAATTGTCAAATGTCCACAGCTTATTTAATAATTAAATTTTTGTGGCTTCAAAATTAGAGGAAGACACTGACATCTTACAGACCATCTGCTCTGAGAGCTTTTACAGGCCCTGTTTTTTAAGTGGCAATGGCTCCGTTTCATTCAATTCACTATGCAGGAGTCAACAGTAAAAAAGCAAAGAACTAAACATTCATATAAACTTTGATCTTTTTGAGGAAGAGTCAATGAAGAGTAATACAAAGTTGATGTGCTGTTGTGTGGAAGCACTAGTAAGTGTATTTATGGGAAAAAGCAGAAGTGCCTCAGCTTTCAGATGCTCAAGGATTGAAAGACATTTGCTATTTGTGAAGGATGGCATGGGGAGTCTTCCTGTCCGGATCAATTCTGTGACATGCTCCTCAAAACTCATATTGATGCCTCCTGAGATAAAACTCACAATAGACTAGTCAAGGAATATCAGGAGAAACATCATTTGACCTTTCTACACAGAGCAAAGGCAGTACATCTACAGGTGTATGTTTACACATGTCCAAATAGCAAAAAGCAAACTCCAAAATTCATTTAAAGGGCAAACTAAAAATCTGAATGACATACAAATACCATTTTTTTTCCAACAATCCATCCTGATGCCATCCAGTTTCATCAGTCCTGCTGTTTTAGCACGTGTGTTGATGCTAGGGGCTGTGGGATGCTGCAAGGACATGGAGACTCCTGCAAGACAGGAAACTGGGAGACACTAGGAGCCCCAAGTCTGGAACTGGTGTACTATATTCACTATGCGAAACCAGAATCATGTTAGCAGTGGAAGAAAATCCCCAGTCAGAGACAAATGTTTAAATCCAATTTCAAATGCGACCACATTTTCCTACATAAAAAGGTAAAGCATTAGAAGGATAGATTAATGAATTTCATAATGCCATAGACAAGTCTGGAAGCTTCAAATAAGATTAAACTCACTTAAAATCAAAACCGCAACCAACCCCAAACCCACACAAACAAATAAAAAGGAAGAATTAACCTTTATTTCTCTATGACGTAAACACTGACTGATTAAGGTAGGATAGGTTTGGCAAAAAGATGGATCTGCCTAGAAGTAGCTCTCTTCTACAACTAGTTTTTGTATAAAAAAATTACAGGGACAAATCTGAGTTAAAAAGACACTTATGGACATATAAGAAAACATCAGCTTTCAAAGAAAAATCTTTAACACTTAAAAAGTACAGCTTTACACATTGACAAAGATTGTTTATGAGCACGAGTCCAATGGCTTTAGAGAGGAGTCAGTGAAAATAAAATCTCAAGAAATATCAGGAAGGATCAATATCTCCAACTTCACTGGACGAATTCAGGTGTGGCATGAGTAGGTGATACAATAAAAATATTAACAAATACAACCATAGTTTTTAGACATCAAAGGTCACTACATGGAGTTAGATAAGATTACTGCAAACTAAGTGCACACCAAATCCATGAACTTTGGGAGTGATATATGAAAACATCTATACTAGTCTGGAGAACTGAACAAAGTTTTTATAAGCCGAAAGGGCTGCCAGGAATCTGTGACTGTGATGCTCAAATAAACAAGAGAATTATATTTGTATTGCTTTATTTACATAACAATTCATTTCTATTTTAGTTTATTGATGTTAAAATGTACTTTTTATATTAATCCACAGATTTTTGTAGCTTGTGTTTTTGTAGTTTTGAAATTTCTGTTACTTAGTTACTTAGTTCCTATTAAATGTTTGGTACCCATAGACCATATACATGATACAGAATATCACTATCATTTATCAGCTGGAACTTTTTTAAATGAAGGCATTAAATTGTTGAAACCTAAGGACAGTGTGTTCAGTTTTTCTTTTGCTGCTTTCCAGTCTTTTCAAAGATCCATTTTTTATCTTTGTTATCTTCTTTAGGGCTTTAATCGTACAGGTAGGGATAAAATCTAGAGTCTGTTTTATTTTCCAGTGGACAATTTCTGAATTTTACACTGAACAGCTAAAGGAAAAATAAAAACTTATTTGTCTCACAGAAATATGACATTCACAGAATCACAGAATATTCTAAGTTGCAAAGAATCCCCAAGGATCATGGACTCCAACTCATAAGTGAATGGCTCATATGGGGATGAAACCCATAACCTTGGTGTTATTAGCACCATGCTCCAATCAACTGAGATGATCTCAGGGTTGTAGAAGTTAATAATTACTTTGACCCGTTGCACAGATTCTCCATTAAGCTGCATTAAATGAAACATGATCTTCATGATTTTATTTCAGTTAAAGTACTGATTTCATCTGTGAGTAAAGTTTGATTTAAGAAAAGGCTAGTCCTTTTTTTGTGTTTTAAAAAGTGCTATTAAGAACCTAAAGATGTTATGTCTTAAATAGAAATCACCTCATGTATAGACACTGCTTTATATTTCAGAGGAAATTATTTCCTCAGATCTAATAAGTAGTTTTATTTTGTACTCCTCTAATTCCAGCTGTGAAATGAACGGAATATTGCCCGAAAAATGCTACAAAACATTGCAGTCGCTTCTGAAGATGTGGGATGTAAATATTTATAAGGCTTTTAAGATTTCAAGTCTGCAAACTCTAGAACTGGGAATGTCAGCATTTATTTATTTATTTATTTACTTACTTATTACAGTTATTCTGAATATCTCCACAGAACTGTGATAACAGCACACTTCTGCAAACAGAAGTGTTCAAAAATTACCACATGAAGACAAGTCTTATGTAGTGCATAAAATATGTTTGGGATAACCTTTTGGTGATCACAAATTTAATTTACTTATTGCATTGTGCTTCTTAATGGCTGAAAAGCAGTTTAGAAAATTAAATATCTAACACAGAAAAGTCACTACCTTGACTATATCCATATATTTCTGTGGGGAAGCCTTATAGGATGTGTTTTCTTGCTGACTGGTGTACATTCAAGGATCAAAGGTAGTTGCAAAGATGAGAGTAGACTGAAGCAGTGCTTGCCTGAATAATTTCCACTGGCTTTCACAAAGGATTAAGGGCCAGATCCAAAACTAAATTAAGATTCTTATCACAATGCCTGATTTCTAAGTGACTCTCCTTTCACAGGCCCCTCAAAATCCCAAACTTTTTAATATGTTCTAGTGGAGTTAACTTACAAGCTGGTTACTGTGAGCCAAGGACTTTTATACATGTCTATAGAACAGTCTCCAGAAAATTTCAGGCTCTGGTGATTTTCTGTCTATTGACTAGATGTGCTGTTCACTCTCTGCTGTGCAAGGACACTGAAGTATATCTTGTATTTGGGAAGTCCTCACTGAAGTACCTACTAAGCTGGTAGTTTACTTGGTTGGCTTGCTACAGTCTCCAGTTTTCAACATGCTTTCAAGGATGATAGTCAAGGCACAAATCATCATGTGCAGGCAGCCTTAGCCTCCTCCAGCTCTCACTTAGCTGTCTCAGATACTGGATTTCTTGGTAGTATCTCTGCTGAGGTCAAGTCTTTCTCGGTGACATGGAAAATTGGAAATAAGGGTCATAGTTACCAATGACCCTTGCTCCATTTCAGATGCAGCAAAGAGCTTTTTCAAGCAGAAGTAAATACTAGTGGTCTGTGGTGGGTTCCTGTGAACTGAATGAAGCTACTTTATATCCAAATACAATTTTTTCCCTTCATCCCTTTTCCATAGGTCTCCCTCTGCTGTTATCTGATGCTGTGTGACACCAGTTGGATTTCAGGATGCTCATAATTTTACAGGTCAGCCAAGACCATGGATGCTGTCTAATGTAAGTGAATTACCTGATATTCCTCTCTCTCTGAGAACACTAAGTAGGCAGTTTGAAACTCATTCACTCTGGCCTGAGAAAGGCAGAATGAATGATTTCCTTGCAACAGTTGCCTTTGTTCACTGCCTGTGCAGAATGCCTGGCTCGGGAACTCGGGTGTGATGCATGTCTTTCGGAACCCCACTAAATTGACTGAGGTACATTCACCAAGGACATTTTCTTCCAGCACTTGGTTAACCCCAGGTACCAGCAAAAGCAGCAGTGTATGCAACTTGTCATTGGAAAGTCCCACACTGGTGGGCACAGGTTTCTGAGGGGCCAGTCCATGTGTCCCCACCACCACTGCCTGTGGCTGTGCCCGAGCTGCAGCGTGGATTGGGTTTCCCTGCCAGGTGCACCCTGAGGAGCTGGGACCCTCACATCAGAAACACACGTGTCTTTGCTGCCAATCCCATGTTTTCAGGTTTTTTTTCCTCTGATGTTTTCAAAGAAAAAAAAAAAAAAAGATAATTTTTTTCTTTTTCTACCAGCTGCAAACATTTATGGGAATTTGCATGGGAGGAGCCAGCGGTGTACTGGCTTTGCCTCCCTTTCTGCTTGTGGAGGGCACAATTCCTTACTGCAGCAATTCCCCCAGCTGCCTGGCTGCTCTCCACTAGCAGGAGGGCAGTGGTGGGCAGCAACTGTGTCCAGATCTGGCCTTATTACAAGGAATAACTCCGAGCACTGAATGACCTTCTGGAAAGCAGCTCTGCAGAGAAGGACCTGGGGATCCTGTTTGACAACAAGCTGTCCATGAGCCAGCAGTGTGCCCTTGTGGCCAAGACAACTGGTGGCATCCTGGGGTGCATTAGGAAGAGCTTTGCCAGCAGGTTGTTGAAAGGTGATCCTGCCCTTCTACTCACCCCTGTTGAGGCCAAATCTGGAGTACTGTGACAAGTTCTGGCTTCCTCAGTATGAAAGAGACTCAGAGCTCCTGGAGTGGGTACAGTGGAGGGTGACAAAGATGGTTAAGGGACTGGAAAATTTGTCTTACGAGGAGAGGCTGAAGGAGCTGGGCCTGTTCAGCCTTGAGAAGAGACAACTGAGAGGGGACCTCATCAACTTCTCAGTATCTGAAGAGGAGGTGTCAAGAGGATGGAACCAGGCTCTTCTTGGTGGTGCCATGCAATAGGACAAGAGGCAATGGGCAGAAACTGATGCACAGGAAGTTCCACCTGAACATGAGGAAGAATTTCTTTACTGTGCAGGTGACCATGCACTGGAACAGATTGCCTGGAGAGGTTGGAGAGTTTCCATTACTGGAGATATTCCAGAACCATTTGGATGCAATCCTGTGCCATGTGCTCTAGGACGACCCTGCTTGAGCAGGGAGGTTGGAAGGACCACCGTGGTCCCTTCCGACCTGCACCATTCTGTGGTTCTGTGACCGTGCTAGCTGAGGATATCAAGTTTTTCAAGAAACCAAGAAAAGTACACGCCCGTTCAAACACCACCCAGGTAAATACAGTGTACTTCCGTTGCTCTTTCGCCGGCAGGACACTGTTCTGTGGGAGCTCGGAACCACCGCCACTCCCAGCTTGGGAACAGGCACGCGCCGCCCACCCCTCCCGGCCCCGCCTCCCGGCAGCCCCCGCGCGACGCCCGGCCTCGCGAGACTCCCAACTCTCG
>WEIV01023342.1:138805-156186 GCA_013390005.1 Calyptomena viridis
ACTTCACTTGTTACAAAACAGTATCATCTATAAATACAAGGCACAGAGGTTTAGAATAACTTATAAAGCTAGCTCAAAATGGGTGAAAAATCCGTGTATGGACAGCAGAGATAGAGCAAGCATATTGTGCATTATTGACACACAAAGGCTTCTGTTCTGTAAGAAAATACTGTCAAACTAGAGAACATAAGAACTTGTTTATCAGAAAAACTCAAGGCCCCTGTAATCCAAACAAGCAGATTTTGACTAAACCAATGAATGGAGAAGGAAGTCAACCTTTGTGTAAAGATAATTTGGAGTATAATTTTTAGAAGTGAAAACAAAGCACATAGAATCATACTGTTTATTTACAAAAGTATCTTTTCCATCTCACTCTACCACAAAATGAATTGTATTAATTATTGCTTAATTAGTATCAATTTAAAGTAATTAATCTGTTAGTATTTTTCAAAAAATCGTATTTATTGAACAGCCAAAATAAATACAGAATTTTAATTTGAAAGCGTGTCAGTTCTTTCTGTTGTAGAAATTCATGTTAAGAATAATTCATTTAAGAATAATAGTAGAATTCAGTACAATTGTTTTGCATTGTTCATATGCAAATGTCCTGCATACAGAGTGACAAATGCTAAAACAGTGCCACAAGAGAAAGTGATCCTGAATTTTGGTAATTAAAAGTACGTTTTTACTGAGGATATTTTCTTGAGAGGGTCTTGGAGTTGAGTGGATGGGTTCAAGTCCTGTGGTGGACAGTATTGCTAAGATTTCCAAAGTCATGGCAGGGAGTGGTGAAAGCGCTAATTGTTCATTATTTTTAAAAAGTTTTTCTTTTTTTTGNTTAAACAGTTTTTGTTTGTTTGGGTTTTGAGATTTTGTTTGTTGGTTTTGTTAGATTTGTGGGATTTTTCCAGGAGTGAGGTTATTTCCCTTTTTTTTTGTTGTTCTTTTTTGGGGAGGTGGGGGGGTGGCGGTGGTTTGTTGTTTAGTTTTTTGGGGTTTCTTTGTTAAATGTTTTGGAGTCTAGGTAGCTTTCCAGGGAAAGTTTTCTGTTTTCTATCCTTCTTACGAGAGAGGACTTGCTTTAAACTGAATACGAGGTGGTTGTGTAGTCAATACTGTAGGAGCTAGAAAATTAAAGTACATTCTAGTAGCTGAGAGCAGTGCGTTTTTACTTTCTAGATTGCCTCTTGTTTTTTCTTTTGGTTTTTTGTTTCGTGTTGTGTTTTTTGGGTTTTGGTTTTGGGTGGGGTTTTTTTGTTGTTGTTGGGGTTTTGTTGTTTTTTTTCTTTTTTCCCCTGCCCACTAAATTTTGAGTGCACGTGTGCTGTTTAAATGAAGTTGTAGCAGATTTTGAACAGTGACAGCTGATTGTTCATGTTATCATATGAGAACCACATTTGTGGAAATTGAAATTAAAAAAAAAAATCAGCTTATAATGTTTCACCTATTTTTTGTGGAGAATAGAAAAAAGAAGAAAAACTGAAATACTCACGTGAAAATTGTTTGCTCCCCAAAATTTTTTTCGTTTTATGATGAAAACAGCACACCAATTTTCCAAGGCATGATTCAGCTTGAAACTGGGACAGTACTGAAAATCTCCTGAAGTGCCACTGAAGTTGCATGAAGGAACAGTAAAAGTTAGTAATTTTGCAAATTCAAGAATTGAGAAGTTATGAAATGTTGGTCTTAGGGCCTNTTGTTCATTATTTTTAAACAGTTTTTGTTTGTTTGGGTTTTGAGATTTTGTTTGTTGGTTTTGTTAGATTTGTGGGATTTTTCCAGGAGTGAGGTTGTTTCACCTATTTTTTGTGGAGAATAGAAAAAAGAAGAAAAACTGAAATACTCACGTGAAAATTGTTTGCTCCCCAAAATTTTTTTCGTTTTATGATGAAAACAGCACACCAATTTTCCAAGGCATGATTCAGCTTGAAACTGGGACAGTACTGAAAATCTCCTGAAGTGCCACTGAAGTTGCATGAAGGAACAGTAAAAGTTAGTAATTTTGCAAATTCAAGAATTGAGAAGTTATGAAATGTTGGTCTTAGGGCCTGCTGGGGGCTGTACTAAAAGAGAACCTTGGTTGCGGCCTGTGGTGAAAACTGTTCAGCTTTGGGCTTTTAGATAATCTGCTTGGCTGGAGTGCTCAGGTGCTTGCAGCATTAAAGAGACCATGTGGGTCCCACTGTAGAGGTCATGTACCTGCTTCCAAGATGACTGACTTGGTGCTTCGACAGCATTTTCTTCAGGACAAAGAATTGTTAAATCTGAATGGGGCAAACCAGATGTGAAAAATTTATGAAGATTTTTCAGTCACTGTGCAGTCTGGTTTTTGATTAACAGTATATATTTTCATTTTGTTCGTTTGGTGTGCTCGGGTTCTTTTGAAATGTAGACTGTAAACTCCCATGTCCTGTATCTATAAATAATGGAGACTAACGCAGAATACTGTGGTACATCCCCTAGCAGCTCAAGTTGCTTTTACAGTATGAAACTCTACTACTGCCTGATTTCTAGAGGATGCTGAGTTGTGTTTGAAGTTCTGACCTTCAACTTCAGGGCACTGTGTGCTGGGCCCAGGCTGTCCATAAGATCTGAGGATGGATGCTGACAGATTGGCTTCCTTTGCCTAGTGGGTGTGTTTGCATGGAGGATGTTGCGTGCTGTGCAGGAGATGAGTTTCTCTGGGGAGAGGAATTAGGTGGTGTGATATGGTGATAGATTTGGTTTCTTCTGCCTGGTATTCAAAATGCGTGTCATTTCAATGATCAACATTCAGATTCATAATTAAGCTTCAGCATTTAAATTCTACTTATTGTAGAGGAGACTGGAAACTTCTGTTTTATTCCTTCATTATGACTGTTGGACTTCTGTGCTATAGCAGTATTTGTGTAATGTTTGTGTTCATTGCAACTGAATACAGATACAGACCACAGATTAATTTTGCCTATTTCTTGGTTATTTTTGCTAGAGAGAATGCACAGTTAGGATGCAGCACTGCAGGTTTTTTCCTCTTTTTGTAGTTCTTTAAAATGTTAGTACTAACTTTGATTACCACCCAAATAAGCTTGCTATCTGTATCACATGACCAATGTGCATCTCTGAAATCCTGCCTGCTTTTGTGGGGCTTGAAGTCTTCCTTTGGTATGTGCTAGGTAATGGTATTAAATGGTGTAAGACCAGGGTGTCACCATTTCATTAGTTACTGTCCTCGAATTATGAAGCATGAAATGGTTTTCTGGAGTGGTCTCACTTTCTTTGACGGGTTTTACTCTAAGGCACCACTACAAAGTTTGTTGTGGATTACTATTTGTGAAACAGTATTAAAAAAAAATGCCAGTTGTATTAAATTATGTTATACTGAATGTGGATATACAGCTTGCTCCATTCTTCACGTTTGTTGAAGTGTATGAGTCCATCAGCTTCTGCACTGAAGTGCTCCATGCTTAATTTTAGGTTGAATTCAGATGTCAGAAGGATAATGATCCCTTATATTTCCCTTCATTTTCGGTGTACCTCTTAGAGTGGTTTCTGTGATAGTATGTGAATTTAGGCTTTTGAAACCAAGTTTAACAGTTAATCTGCTTTTTACTCTTTTCGTATGTAAGTAGTATTAAGATACTTTGAAAGTATATTTAAGGGAGTTTCTTGAGAGTCTGATTTTCTTTTTCTCACCTGTATTACATTTGAAATGACTGATTCCATCTTTGGGAAGTTATGAAAGTATTTGTTGTCTTTGTTTTTAATACTCTTAGGCAATTGATGCTGTTTCAGTCTAGATAGTTCGTTCTAATTTGCTGTGATGTTCTCTGTGCAATATGTGTAGGAAAGATTGTGTGCAATTGTTCTCTTGAAAAGTGGTACTTGGCAATCTTATGTGTCTGGATTCTGTTTTGAAAAACACCCCTGAGTTTTTTGGTAGGAAATGGTTTTGCTCTATATATATATTGGTCATGACAGTTGTAGACATTAATCTCTATAACTATTGTTTTTTTTTTCCCTAATTAATCTCTTTGCAGATGTGATGCAGATCCATCTGCCCTAGCTAAATATGTTCTGGCTTTGGTAAAGAAGGATAAAAGTGAAAAGGAACTGAAGGCATTATGTGTTGATCAGCTGGATGTGTTTCTTCAGAAAGGTACAGGCTTTGTCATAACAATTGAGTTAAAATTCTGTGTTGTTCAATTAATTCAAACAATCTTTTACCACGGAATTGTGCATTGATCTCTTTATTAGTTTTGTTAATTTGAAGAATGTAACTCAATTTTCGTAAAGTAATTATAAAAACTCCAGGTGTATAGCTTAGTATGCATATATTAGGTGTATGTTTTGTGTCTGTTAGTAATCATAGAGGCATAGAATGGTTTGGGTTGAAAAGGACCGTAAAGATCATCTAGTTCCAACCCTGCTGCTATGGGCAGTGATGCCACCCTCTGGACCAGTTTGCTCAGGGTCTTGTCTAACCTNCTTCCAGATGCTGTATTAAGAAGCATTAATTAATTCAAGAACTGAAAGCCTTTGTGAAACATTGTCATTTTTGACATGTCCCTCAACTCTGTAAATGTCTTTTTAAAATATAACATTAGGAACAGCATATTTAAGGAAAGTGCTCTTCATTGTTTTAACTTTTTGCCTAATGCTGGTTTTGGTTGATTGGTTGGGGGTTTTTTCCCTTGTATTTCTTTCTAAAGCAAGTGTTATTTATGGGTTTGGATTATGGATATTTGTATGCTCTTTGCTTGTAGAAACTCAGATATTCGTGGAAAAACTGTTTGATGCTGTGAATACAAAAAGCTACCTACCTCCACCAGAACAGCCGTCGTCAGGAAGCCTGAAAGTGGAATTTTTTCAGCACCAAGAAAAAGAGACAAAAAAAGAAGAGGTGGGCATTGATTTTAATTTAAGTGTACATCTTTTTTCCTCATTCATGTAATTTGCTTACATGTTTCAGCTTCAACATGTTTATTTGTTTATTAATAATAATTCCACAAGTTATGTGCCAGCATTAAAATATGTCAGAAGATTAGTGCCTGGCACATTGAGCATTACTACACAGTTGTTCTAAACACAAGTGGGTGCTTCAAAGGTAAACTGAAATGGTTTTGATGAGGCAAAGGTAAGTGAAGTTACTGAGTAGTGTAGGAGTTGCAGTACTACCTAGATTAGTTCTCTGTTCAAGGTTGCTGTTGTGGTGATGGTGCCCTTCAGTTCACCATAAATTCAGGCTGCCGTTCCGAATGGCAATCCTCATTTTTTCAGCTGCTTGATCCAGATAACATCCTTCCGTCGCAATTGTTTGTTGTTCATTGAGCCAGAAGAGTATGTTTGTGCCTTTCACCAGCAGCCTAGGTTTGCCTTCATGAACCTGCTTGTGTGAACTGAACCAGATAACCTGCTGATGAAGAAAAGAGTTTGCAGTCAATTGCTGAATATCCATGTCTTCCCAAATCTTTCCAAAACCTTAATAAGGCATTTTGTCCACCCATAGCAAAAGCAGGTGTATTTTCAATGCAGCACTATAAAGATGAATTATTCTGCTTTGTTTTCTTCCAAACAGTGTTTTGAATATTCCTAGAAATAAAAATTAATACATTATGAAGATTATCTAACTATTTTAGATGCTAAACGTTTCATTTCAGTGTTACTGCTGACTTTGCTCAGTGTTTTGAGTTTTTGGTTTTATTTGGCTGTGCAGAAGTCTGCCTTTTGGTGTACTTGTGTTTTGATCTAATGCATATGCTTTGAATTCAGATAGTTAAAGAGGAAGAACGAGAGAAAAAGTTCTCCAGAAGATTAAATCACAGCCCTCCTCAGTCAAGTTCTCGCTACAGAGATACCAGGTAATAAATTTTGCGTATCCCCTTGTATTGTAGCAGTAACCAGATGGATTTGGATTTTTATGCTGTAATTAAATTAAGTATTTTGTTTCTCTAATTTTCCATTGCCATTTCTTGAAGTTTTTAATGGTAATTAATATTTCAAGTTGTGACTTTATAATTCTTGTAACTAACTTAGAATATTTCATGTTTAGAAGCCGCGATGAGAGGAAAAAAGATGAACGTTCTCGGAAGAGAGATTATGACCGAAATCCTCCCAGAAGAGATTCCTATAGGGATCGATACAACAGACGAAGAGGGAGGAGTCGGAGCTATAGCAGGAGTCGAAGTAGAAGTTGGAGCAAAGAGAGATTGCGGGACCGTGATCGAGACCGGAGCAGAAGCCGGAGCAGAACGCGAAGCAGAGGTACCAACAGTTGGTCTCTGAAATATGGTGAATGTTTCCTACAATAAATTTTGTAGGCACTAGTCTTAAAAACTGTGTTCATGATTGTACTAGGATTTCCTCTGTTGTTCTTGTTTTTTTATTCAAATTTGTTTTCTGAGGAAATGAGATTTGAGATTGTGTTTTTAGTGACTGTTTTTCCTCTTCCTCCGTTCTTTAATACCTTTGTATTGAGATGACTATGCTGGCTAT
This sequence comes from Calyptomena viridis, assembly GCA_013390005.1. Lineage (NCBI taxonomy): Eukaryota > Metazoa > Chordata > Aves > Passeriformes > Eurylaimidae > Calyptomena > Calyptomena viridis. The sequence goes on from WEIV01023342.1 coordinate 145,277, forward strand.
TTCTAAGTGTTATTGTAAGAGAGGCAGAAAAGTCCAAGTTAATTCCATTTCATTAAGTTTTAGGAAGCTCAGAATCTGATTTGGGGAGATACAGAAATTAATAATCGTCTGGGGAGGTAGAACTGGCAGAAATTATCTCTTTGGCAGCAAATGACTTGTCAAAGTGGAACAATACAGCACAGTTCTTTTGGTCTGGCCCCCTCTTGGTGTCGTAGGGAGGGGTTGAAATCATTACAGTAAGTATTTGCCTTAGTGCACATATCTGTAGGACTTAACGCTTCAGTACCGTAGTTTTTAGAATTACACTTCTTTAAAAACAGAACTATGTTTTCAGTCAAAAGAATGCTTTTTCCCTCAATAGTTTTTCATGATAAATTGTAAAAGAGCATGGAGAGTAATTTTGTACTTTTATCCTGTCTTACACATAACTGTTCTGTCTTAATCAGGACACTTACTGTTTATTTGGTAGTAATATTAGAAAACTAAGAGAATAGTTTGTATGTATTCAGAATAAAAGGTTATTTTTCTTGCTCTATTTATCCAGGAGTGTTCCACACTATTATTTTGCCTAATGTGACAAATCCTCGCATGCAATAAATATATGCATTTGAATGCAACATAAAATAATGAAGATAAACAAAATGAAGATACAACAATAACAGTGTCTTGAAACATTAAAGATTTGTAATTTTTATAGTGTTTTCAAGTCATGTTTACCCTTTCCTTGTCATTGCTTCCCTTTATTCAGAAAAACTTTCCATCTGAAGGTCTTAGAATATGTGCATCACTAAAGAAGATGTACTCTGCCTGAAGTTAAATAGGGTATCTGCTCTACTGTGGATATAGCTGTATTAAAGTACCCCAGTGTCTGACTAGGTATTTCTCAGATTATTATTTTTCTGATTAAAGCTTTGGAATGTACAGTCATAGAATAGTTGAGGTTAGAGGAGACCTCTGAAGGTCATGTGGTCCAACACCCTTTCTCAAAGCAAATAAACTGGAGCAGGTTGCTTAGGACCAGTTGGGTTACAAGGGTGGAGACTCCACAGGCACTTTGGGCAACCCGTAAAACATTTCAACTATCATATATGTGTTTTGAATTGATGTGCAATAAAGATACTTACACAGGTTAATGGCTGCTTCTGGTGAAAACATGCAAAAGGCTTCTTCCAATATAATTTTTATTTTTTTGTTATAGAGAGAGATTTGGGAAAGCCAAAATACGACATGGATAGAACAGATCCATTAGAGAACAATTATACTCCGGTTTCTTCTGTGACAAATATTTCGTCTGGCCACTACCCTGTCCCTACACTGAGCAGTACTATTACTGTTATTGCTCCTGCTCATCATGGAAATAACACTACTGAAAGCTGGTCGGAATTCCATGAGGAGCAGCTGGACCACAACTCCTATGGAAGACCCCCACTACCAAAGAAACGCTGTAGAGATTATGATGGTAAGTCTGTGGTTTTTTTAATTGTTTTCTGCAGCTATGATTGGCCTCTTTCTGAAAAGACTGAGGTAATTTGCCTTTCTTTTCCTGGTCTTCTCTAATGCAGTGTTTCTTTTCTATTACACAATTCTTGAATGCAAATTTTGACCCACTCCTTGTTAAATTTAGTTAGCTTGCTTTATTAGTGTTTGTATATTTTTAGTTGCTACGATTATTTTGTATAAATGAAAAATAATAGTATTACTTATATTAATACTATTATTTATATTAAAAAGTTATTAAAAATCCAGTTTTACCCAGGTTTTCTGTCTTGTCATGCTCCTGCCAAGTACTGTATTTCATAGTTTTGACGATTGTTAGCACCTTACTGATCTCATAGTTTTTTATTCCATCCTATCTAAGAGACAATTTTTAACTTGAAAGGTCTACAGGTGCTACTTCCTAGGCTCATGTTAGGCCATTATTTTTTTTTAATGTAGTTTATGTAGGTGTTTCTTAAAACTAGCTTGATTTTTTTTTTTTTTGCTTATCTGTGTTTTAAGCTTTCATTTTGAATGTCTTGTGCCAAAATCTGCACAAAAGGCTACTGCAGTCTTAGCTAAATTCAGCCAGTCAACCTGTTGGCTTAGGAGAGTTTGTATTTCTCCAACTGCATGATAATAATTTTTTTCATATATCTAGTCTGGTTCTACCCTCCTTTAGTTTAAAACTATTGCCCCTTGTCCTGTCACTGCAGGCCCTACTTTTTGACCCCATCTGTTTGACCCCATCTTTCTTATGAGCTCCCTTCAAGAACCGAAAGGCTGCGATGAGGTCTCTCCTGAGCCTTCTTCAAGCTGAACAGCCCCAAATATTTCAAACATTCCTTGTAGGAGAGTTGCTCCAGCCCTATGGTCGTTTTTGTGGCCCTTCTCTGGATCCCCTCCACTGTTTTACTTGTGTGTAAAAGAAAAGATGTGAATATATAATAATTTTAATTATATATGTATTTAATATTTACACATGTATGTATGTATGTACGTAATACATACACATGTAGACAACAATTTTTTTCTCTTACATAATCACATTAAACAATAACAAAAGATGGTAATTCTTCCAGAAATAATTGCAAAAGAGAAAAAAGTGAATGTTTTCATGTTGGAATTTTATAATATTAACTGCTAACTTTAACAGAGGTTTAGTTAAATCACAGTGTCTGCACTTTTCACTTAGAAACTGTGATTTTGTTAATGTGATGCCATCTAGATTTCATAATTTTGCTTTCACCATTTGTTACAATTCAGTGCAGATTTAATTCTTCAAGAAAAATTTAACTTCTTTATTTATTCTACTAGAATGTTGCTGCAATCACACTGTGCTGACTGTTAAGAGTACAGTTAAATGGTCAATTTCATTTTCTAATCTTAGTTTCTGCTGGTATATAAAGCTCTTAATTTACAAACTGTCATATTATACATAGAACCTCTCCTGTCAACTCTGAATCAAGCTACAGCTTTTGAATGCTAACAGCAATTTTTTTTGATATTTCAGAAAAGGGTTTCTGTATGAGAGGAGACATGTGCCCTTTTGATCATGGAAGCGATCCAGTAGTGGTAGAAGATGTGAATCTTCCTGGCATTCTGCCTTTTCCAGCACAACCCCCTGTTGTCGAAGGACCACCTCCTCCTGGACTTCCTCCCCCTCCACCAATTCTGAGTCCTCCTCCTGTTAACCTTAGACCTCCAGTACCACCACCAGGCCCCTTACCACCTAGCCTTCCACCTGTAACAGGTAATTTAAAAAGACTAAACCCCGTTTTTTAAGTAGAAAAGCCTGAAGGATACTTGATTTTATGCAGTGCAAAAAGTTGCTTTTAAGAATGCAAACTGTACTTGAGAAAGTTGTTACTATGCTCTACTATGGCACGGTTTACCTCAAAATGATTCTTTTTGATGATAGTTGTACCGGGGTTGGTGGTTGTAAAATTTGCATGGTTGTAAAATGTGAGTCTGGAATATGGAATAATATTTTAATTGTATTTAAGCAAAAGCATAGCATGGCAAAACTCAATTTTTTGAGTATTATAGGAAAAGTTGTCTGAAACTGACTCCTCTTATGGAAGAAGGGAAAGTCCTGGAAACAACAGATACTGTTTAATTTGTACTAATAAATTTAAAGATCATTCACAACATCAAATTTACACCTGAAAATGTCATTTGCGATTAATTTTGAAACTTGTAAAGTAACGAAGAGAAATTTTCCAGCATGTTTACTGTTTCATTGAAAAGTACTTTAGCCGAAGCATTAAAAAATAGTGTGAAGACTTAGGTGCTTGCTTTTCATTTATGAAATAGCAGTTTAGTATTCAGTTCCTTTGTGTGGTTTAAAAGCTGTTACGTTAGTTTTATGTGGTTATTCCTTTCTCTGTTTTTTTTTAATTGACGCAGATGTCCCACTTGGTAAAATTATTAAGGAATAATAAATATTTGATATTTCTTGGAAGTTACTTAAACTATTTTAATTTCTTGTTGATAGTGTATTTATGTAAGATCTGAATGCATTCATTTCACTTAGTATAGAGTGTAACCTTTTTGAGGGTGATCAGTTCTACCTTACATGCTATTTTCAGATCTGCTTGCCAAGTACAAATATGTGACTTTATATCTTTTACAAAACCTGGTTTTGCCAATGATTAAACTGAAGGTCAGGCTTGACTACTTAGCTTTAAAACTTAGCTTTAAAAGTGTCACATTACCTGTAAAAAAAGTCAAACCAACCAAACAAAAAATCCCCTCAATTTTACAAAGAGTTTCACTGGAGTTGAAGGTTTCTTCTTGGGTGTTGGGAAAAATAATTTCAGTCGAGTTAGTTATTGTCATCATAGAAGATTTTTGTTGCATTAAAAATGTTTTATATTAAAAATAGGGTTTGTTTCTTTAAGGAGTTTTTATAGACTTCAGAAATTCTTGTGTTAGTAAGGATAAATCCTGGGTTAGCAATTACATTTTGCTTGTAGAAAGAAGGTGTTTGGAGAAATGTTAAATGATTCAAATGCTTTTCCCTGGAATCCAAGTCATTTGAGTCATTTGCTGGTGGGTGTGGTTTCATGTGAATTTATGGTACAGCATCATGTCTGCACGTGTGCCCTTTCACCCCCTTTTCTTCTTAAATAGCCTCAGATCAGTTTCCTCATAAATTGAGTGAAATGCAAGTCTAGAGGATGATAAATGAATGAAGTGTTTTCCTTTGTTTTTGACAGGACCACCCCCTCCACTTCCCCCCTTACAGCCTGCTGGCATGGATGCCCCCCCAAACTCAGCAACAAGCTCAGTTCCCACTGTTGTTACAACGGGTATTCATCACCAGCCGCCTCCTGCTCCACCCTCTCTTTTTACAGCAGGTGTAGTACTGAGGCTTTGCCCACAAGGTTTGCTAAATAGAATAACATTGATTCATATTATACTGTACTTTATAGAGATTATAATTTCATAGTTTGGGAGAATAAGTTTGTATTGTTTCAACTGTGGCAGTAATTTAACATTCTTTTTTTCAGACTTAGTTCATGATGGAAGTAAAATTTACATATAAAGTGTGAATCTTGACTGTAGAGTAATTATTTTCATTGTGTTTAAGCAGAAAACTTGGCATGATGGTTTTTTACAATAGTAGTTTTACAGCTCTTTTATTGTAACTGTATCTTGTAATTAAGTGAAATATTATATTTGAAGCCTTGGGGGTTTCAACTGCAATTTATTTTAATTAGACAATTTCTTTGTTACCAGAAACGTATGACACAGATGGCTATAATCCAGAAGCTCCAAGTATAACTAATACTTCAAGACCTATGTATAGACATAGAGTACATGCCCAAAGACCAAATTTGATAGGACTCACATCAGGTGATATGGATCTACCACCCAGAGGTATGTTCTCAAAGCTATACTTAGTTAATTTAGCTGATTTCTTTACGTTAATGCAGATTGTGGGAGTTTTCAGAGCGTGTAATGTTGGGAAGCATTGCATTTTTTAAATCTTCTGAAATTAGAAGACGTTTAATTGAATAGGAAACCGTGTTTATAGTTGATTTGTGTATACATTTTTACAGGTAAGATTAAATCTCTTGCTAGAGTATTGCACAGTTTACACTTAGTTGTAATAACTGGTCGCTTTGTATATCTTCTGTACAGAAAAATGCTGATGTTTCTGTAACAGAATCTTAGGATGATTTTTACTGCAGAGAGGAAGGAGTCATTTTTATGTTGGTAGTAGACAGTTTTATGTATAAGTAATCTTAACCTCACAGTTCCTGTGGCCCTGAAAAGAACCAGCAGACAAAATGAGAATGGAAGAGGGATGCAACCATTTTTAATGTGTATTTTATTTGCATTTGTATGTATTTCTGTTTAATCTTACTCTGTTTCTGTTGGTGTATTTTCAGTGAGGAGTCCCCCAGTGTGATTCCTGTTCTTCAGCAAAAGTGACTCCTTTCCCACTCCATCCATAAATCTTGCTCCTAGGTCTTATGCCCAGGAGTGCATTTCCTATCATGATCATTTTTGTGTGTGTCATCTAATAGTAGAATGGAGGTGTTAGCAGAAGTGATGTGAGCCTCAGAGTATTGCATGGGACATTGTGAATCATTGTGAATCAGAGTGCAGTCATCTTGAGGCAGATGCCTTCTGTCACACCTCTTTTGTTTTCTCTGTGTGTGATGTTACTGTGACAGAATGAATGCTGTTACCTATTTTGATCTGTCACAGCATCTGTCGATAGTTAAGAAGAAAAGTCTGTGACCAAGATTTGATTCATTAGAACAAGGATCATAGCAATTTCAAAATGAATAGTTGTGCTTTTCAGTGCAAATTCAGTGTGAGATGACTTTTTTACAATCAAATACACAGAAAATTTTAAAAAAGTAAAATTTTCTCATCTGTTTGCAGAAAAACCTCCTAACAAAAGTAGTATGAGAATAGTGGTAGATGCTGAATCCAGGAAAAGAACAATTGGTGCAGGGGATGCTGGAAAGAAGACTTGGTTTGACAAGTGAGTGATCATTAACGCAAGGTTGGATTAATAGTTGGAATTTTGTGAACCTCTTTACAGTAATCTGAAACATGTATATCTCTATAAACTGCAAACGAGTGAAACTGTGAGTATGCTGAGGTACTAAAATAAATCACACTATAGTGTGATCTGTATTTGACTGTCTTCTTCTAAAGGCAGTACACAGATAGATGAGGTTGCTTTTGGTGATACAAAGATCTGTCCATGAAAGCTTGAATGATCTAAGAAACAGGAAAGCTGCAGTGTGATGGTTTTTAGAGATGACTGATTTTAATTGTAGGATGTAAATTTTATCATTGCTATTCTAGTTTGCGTTGCCAGGTACGTTGCTGAGAAAAAACATAGGGTGCAGTGCTTAGTGACCAGATATCACCTGGAATGACAGAAATTTGGAAGGGATTTTAAGAGATTGCTGGTACTGAGCAGAGCCTGGAAGTAATAGTTACTTGGAACGGTAGTGGGGAAATTTCATGGAATAGCTAAGAAATAGGTTTTGGAGAGAAGCAATGTGGAAGTCAGGCATTACTGACATGAGCAAATAAATGTGAATTATCTCTCAGATTTATGTGCTGAGGTATGCTGAGAATATGAGTGGGGAAAAAGGCAGGTGTATGGGCCTGCGTGCTGTATTTTTACTTTTCTAAAATTGCGGGGTTTTTTTAAAGTGTGCAGATCTTTGTCTCATGCACACATGCTCCTATGTAAGCGTATACAATTTAACATTGTGTTTGCTAGTTTGCTATGGATTTCTGGCTTGATTTTTATTTGTTGCAGGCAAAATTTTAACAGAACAAATAGTCCAGGTTTCCAGAAGAAGGTGCAGTTTGGAAATGAAAATACAAAACTTGAATTAAGAAAAGTTCCCCCAGAACTTAACAATATCAGCAAACTTAATGAGCACTTCAGTAAGTTTGGAAACTTGGTCAACTTGCAGGTAAGAGTCAAGAAAGAGGAAGCAGTATGCTTTGACTTAAAAATAGCAGTAGTTACTAAAAGGAGAATGCCAGTTGTTTTTTCCCGGTTCCCTGGAACTCTTCATTATTTTCCTAACTAGTTTCTAAAACATGATCTCATGGTTTTTAATGGAATTGCTATTGAAGAAGCAGAAATTAAATGTTCTAGTGGTCTTTTAGATTTTGAACAAATGTGTTCCTCACAGATAAGACTTTAAAGATACATTGTTTAAAACTTTGAAAATAGATTGCAATTTTTTTCATTACCTATTTTCTCAAGTTTGGCTCTGATACCATAAACCCTCTATTTTATGAGATAAATTGTAAATTCAGTAAACCTGTATTTCTCGTCCAGAAAGCAGTCCCTGTGATATAATTGTTTTCTAGTTGCATAATAGTGATGGTTTGTCCCTTATAATTGCTTTATGGTTTATCGGTGTCACCCGCAGAAATAAGCAAACAAATAAAGAAAGATCAGAAAGAGATGAGAGAACTAGGGCTTAACTTAGGCTGATGTTATACATGTTATATGATGTTATACATCATATATGATGTTATTACAGGCTGCATATGTAATGTCAGTATTTCATAACCAGTCTCTGCTCAGTCTGATCTTTCACTGTGCTTCATTATCAACAAGTTTCAGATGGTACCTTGTGCTTTTCTCTGCACTTTCTTGTTTGCACTGGGAGCTGGAAGGAAGAGGTGTAACAGAATGTTTTTGAGTGTACTGATACAGTACAGAATAAACCTTCTGTGCCTGTCTGAACACTGAGGGATTTGAAGTCTGTCTTAATTGCTATTAAGTATTTCCTAAGCCTTTCCATAGTTTACCTAAGAATACAGGTGTATTAGCAGGCAGTATGGTTCAGTAAGGCAAGTAAAATAGTGTTATGGGTGTGTATAGAGAGACAGATATGCATATAGATATTGCAACCTCTGCTCTTCTTGCAAAGGGTGTAATCTTGTCCTTTGAAGCTAAAATAATTTGCTAATGCTCAAAGGACTAAAACCAAAGTGAACTTTGCTGTCTAGCTCTGATAGTAGATAGGACATTTACTGACTGACCCTATTTTTTTTGTAGTGATTTTCTTTACTTCGGTGATGCTTTCTTTTGCTATTTTCAAAAAATTTCAAACAATATTTGCAATTAGAAATACTGGTTGACTGTTTGGGTATTTTGCTTTACTTGGTTTATTTTAACTGTTATTTTAACTACTTTTTAACAATTCTTAAACTTTATTAGTGTAATCTCAGGGTTGCTTTTGACACCAGGCTTTTCAAACAGAGTCACAATTGGGAAGTATTTGTCTAATGACCCGTATTGGGCTTAAATTGTAAGCTTCTAAGCCTAGAAACTAATGATTTTATGGACAATAAAATCCTACATGAAAATGCTACATGTGCTAAGTTTTGGTCTTCTGTTTTAAATCTTAGGTTGCTTATCAAGGTGATCCAGAAGGTGCCCTTATTCAGTTTGCCACACACGAGGAAGCAAAGAAAGCGATATCAAGTACAGAAGCAGTATTAAATAATCGTTTTATTAAAGTTTATTGGCATCGAGAAGGCAGTGCACCACAAATCCAAACTACCACACAGAAGGTATAGGATCTAAGTCTGTTCTGTCTGGAGTATTATGTAAAATAGAATATTTTAAACATTTTTTTAAAAATGTTTTTATTAAGTAAACTAAGTCCTTTTGAAATAATGGGTACTTCAAGTAATGAATTTCCTAAAGTTACTCTTTAATTGTAGATTCTTTGACCTCAAATGCAAGGCTTAGAAGTTAATTAGCAAGATAAGACCAAAGGTATTTAAAGAAAGCCCTTTGGTGACTTAAGGAGAATTCCAATCTGTTGTCATTTCCTGCGAAGCAAGATTTGATACAACTCTCTGCTGAATGACATCGATTTTGCTTTATTTAGTATAGGCTTTTTTTTCTTTTTGTGAGTGTAAGGCAGCAATTACATTTCTTTTATTGGAAGATACCTCTGTTTTCTTCAAAAAGGTGCTTTTTTCCTGTCTTTTTTTTCCTCCTTTCCTGTTGAACATTTATATTGCTATAAAAAGTAGCAGCAGAATTTGTTTTACAGGGAGGTACCTATATGTACATACAGGTATACATAAGTATATGTAGAGAGAAAGGACTTGCAAACAGTGTAAGAAGAGAGCTGCACTAGAGAGACTAATTTTGTGGGAAGGGATCAGCAATATCTTTAAATCGAGGGAGTTGCTGATATACAGTATACAGTGATAGAAGGTGTGGAAATGGATCCAAGGTGGATCAGATGAGATCCATACTGGACATGTAAGCATTTCTTTACTGAAAGAGTGNCATAATTTTTAGAGGTGATACTAGTTTCCTGCACATCACCTTTAGCAAATTAACCATGATGGTTTAAGAATGAATTCTCCTTAATTCCAGGCAACAGTATTAACTGTTCCTGCCTCACAAAGAACCACCACTTAGCACATGTCAGTGGACTACNGTCAGACAGTGGAACAGGCTTCCTAGAGAGGTGGCTGATAGCCCCAAGCCTGTCTGTTTAAGAGGCATTTGGACAATGCCAGATAACTACATGCCTTAACCTTTGGTCAGTCCTGAAGTGACCAGAGAGTTGGACTAGATGATCATTGCAGATCCCTTCCAACTGGAGTACTCTATTCTACATTTTTTGATTGAATTGCAGTGAAACACCTATTGGTAGTTGTCATGTTTGCAGTAGCACTGGCAACATGTTATAAAAATAAAACAGCAATTACTGTTGTGAAATGTAGATTCATAACTTGTGGCAAGCCAAATCAGATTTGTCAGCAGGCATAGTGGCTCTACTCAAATAGAAGAAAAACCTTGGGTTCTCCCAGGCTGTGTAAGTTGTTGGATAGAGAGTCTTGTCAGTGCCTGGTGTAGCAAGTCTTTCAAAATACCTGTGTATCCTGCTTTGTTGGATTTGCTGTTAGGGTGGACCAACATACTCTGCATTTTAAAAATGAGGCAGGCTTTGTGAAGAAAATGTTCACTTATTTATATATGCTGATATAATCTATGAATGAGTTTTTAGAGGATTCTTTCAGTTGCTGCTCTAAATTGAAAATTCCCTCTTTCTCTTCATGGTTTATGTCATCATCCAGAATCGGTGACCCAGTTTTCCATAGCAATCCTGCTTCACCTTTTAAATTTCCTTTCTCTCCTTCTTTAGTACAAATGTCCTGATTTTTATTAAAAAAAATACAGTTTTAATGCCACCTATCTCACTATCTTCCTGGTTATCATCTTTTAGATTTTATAAATATCCTTGATGTTTGGTCTAAAGCAGTGCTACTCAAAATGGTATTTATTTTGTAAGCTTGATTTCCATCTCCTCAGCCAGAAGAGGGCAGTGGAGTACATAATTTGCATTCCTGCAGACATTCCCTCCTGCTCGAAGGATAGCTTCAACTATGCTATCGACTAA